>VWZV01017084.1:286055-520191 GCA_013397155.1 Irena cyanogastra | reverse complement strand
GGGGGGGGGGGGTGTGAGGAGTCTCTGGACCTCAAAAAAGCTGTCCTGATGTTCTGCATGGGGTCTGTTGCACAGGCTGTTAGGAGCCTCAGTATGACTTTTTGTGCTACAGTCTGGGCACCGCCCAGGACAAACCTTGTCTCAGGGCTCAGGCTGAGTAAATTCAGGTAAATTTGTGCCTTTGAGACTGGATCTGGGACAACTATCTTGCTGCTTGTTACTCAGCACTGGCTTCTTGAAAGATGAGGGAGAGGCCTTGGCATGTTGTGCCCCTTTAGATGGCCAGGACCTGCCGGGGGGTGAAGGGACGTGCTTCAACAAGTGCCTGACAAATATCAGTAAAATCAATATTTGGCGTTGTCCCATCCAGGGTCTGTAAAAGTTCTGGTTTTGCTTCATCTTTTACATCTTCTAACACAACTCAGAAGAGGTCTATTGCCTGGTCTTCTGGCTTAGTGAAACCTTCCTGCCCAGCTAAATGGTCTAATATTAAGTGTGCCCATCTGTCTTCTTGGGCATAGTCCTTTAATAGTTGTTACAGTTGTTTTTTCATATTCCTTCCCACACAAGATGAATTCAGTGGAAGAGAGTAGGATGTGCATAAAATGTCTCAAGTCATGGGGCACCGTACCATGGGCCACAAACAGCACGTAGCAGGTTGTTAAAATAGGGCGAGTCCCTCCCATGATCTTTTGCAACTTCGCAAATGCCTTTCATTTCCCCATGGGAGATGGATTCCCATGGTGGGTTAGCTCCCCTGCCATACTGCACTGGTGCCACTTGGATTTTGGACACCAGTTCCCAATCCCCCTCCTTTACCGCTGCTTCCTGCATCTTCTGCCATGAGTCTTCAGGCTCATCTTCGAATCTGGATGAGCCCTCACTTTCTTCCTCGGAAGAGGAAGTTTTCCTCTTGGCAGAAGAGCTGTTCTTCAGCTGACCAGTGTGGCCTGTTGTTTTGGGCCTTCGGTAGCCAAGATGGCTGCCTTCCGGTCAGCGCCACTTGTGGCTCTGGTTCCAGTGGTGTGGGAAGCAGAAAAGGCAGAATCCAAGGAGGTGAGGCCTGCCCTGGAAGGGCCTTGTATCAAAAAGGTGGCCTTCTGGAGTGGGGTTCAGGGTGTGTGGCCCAGGATGGGGATGGACTCCAGGATGGAAGGGGAGGCTCCCAACATGGGGGTGGATCCTGACAAGAGAACGGGGGGCGGGAACAAACTCAACATGGTGCCCCTCCCCCCCACGAGGTGGACGCCATTTTCTAAACCATAGGAAGTGGGAGTAGGATTGAGGGTTAATGGAGCGTGGGTCAGGGGTCAGGGTAGGATCCAGAGCAATATGGCCAGTGCAGCCCTGGGAGGGGGATAGAAAAGGAGCTGAGATGGCAGACGGCTCGCTTGTGCCTTATCACAGGTTCCATCTCCCGTCCTGTTCTCAGGGTCTTTGGGGTTAGGGATGTGGGGGACGGAATGCGACAACTGGGGAGGAACGTCAGAACTTGGAACACTGGAAACAGCACCATAAATTAAATTAAAGGTAGGGCAGAATTTAGCAACTCTTAACGCCCTTTGGGTTTGTAAAAAATTAAGCCTTTCCCCAAACCTAAAACGCCAACTGGCAAACAGAATCAACAGAAATGTTTGGAAAATCCTTAAATAACCAATGAACATAAGATTTTAAACTCCCTGCTAAAATCAGAAAAAATGAAAATTTTTCCCCTCTCAAATCAGAACTTCCCTAATCTGCATGGGGAGGGGCAGTTCTGGCTCAGGCACTTTGTGGTGGCAGTGCCAGAGGAAAATACCAGAGATTATGGAATCCACAACAGGAGAAATGAACACTGCATTACTGTCAGCAAGAGGGGCCCAGAGACTCCAAAACCATTTCCTCTGAGTTTCCAGAATTCAAGTTGGCTCTTTCTGAAAGCCATTCCAGGAGCACCAGGAGTTTGGACAGGAATAGAGCCCAGATTTGAGTGGCAGGCAGCACTCTGCTGATGAAGAGTATACAGCAAAACCTTTGAGATGCCTGTGTTGGGAATTCTTAGCTTTCCCATGGCTGAATCTTTCATGGCCAAGAACTTGTGGAAGCAGGGAGTGAAGGGCAGAAGGAGACAGCTTTGATAAAAGATTTGTGGGGAAAGGTGAGGGTGGGAAAGCAGTGAAATAGAGGCAGCTTGGAGAGGGGCTGAATGGGACAGAAGTTCAGGAAGGAAAACTGGAATTTAATAAAGGAATGGGAAACTGCTGTGTGGAATGAAACCTGCATGGGAGGACCTGGCAGTGGGCATTGATGTGGGAAGGATAACACTGGCAGAGTCTGCAGTGGTGAAAGCTGCAGTCTGGACAGCAAACATGGACAGGCCCTGGGTGAGGGACTGAAGCCCATGGGGCAATGGCTGGGCAGCTGGTGCAGTAGATACTGAGATAATCCACACAGAGGGAATGAGAAGAATAAAATAATGTTTCTTGAGCTAGGCAATCACCTCTATATGCAGAAAGAGACCCAGTTAGGATTATGCAGTTATCCCTGTTTTCTTTGACAGCTCAGCTCCTGAGGTGTAACTGTGCAACCCTAATGGCATTTCAGATAGCTCTGTACGTGTGATAGATGTTGATGCACTGCTAGACAAAATCTGATTTGTGACAGTTACTTGTTTTGCTTCTTTTGCATAATTGGCAATTTTTGGTATGCTCCATCAACAAAAGCAGAACAAAACTTTCTATTCCTAAACAAAGTTAAGCACTTCCCAGATGTGTATATTCAAGTGGCTGCCATGGCTGGATTTAGTTGCTGCCTGATAGATAGTGATTTATTCTGTAAGTTTTGTGACCTGAGCTTTCAGAAATACACTACTTTTCATCATGAAGCTCTGCAGAAGTCTGGCAGTAATAATTAGCAAGCCATAAAAATCGACCTGATTTGTGGGAACCACTGAAGAATGCAAGGAGACATTTCTGTTCAAGGAGCTGGGAACAAAAGCGCGTGGTTACTGACCCAGTCACGTCAGACCTAAATTTTGAGGGAATCCCAAGTGATAAGTGTTCTGCAGTCTGAATATTGCCTATTCATTCAGCCCTTCTGGCAGAGTGAATGAATCATCTTTTCAGCCAGAGACAGCCCCTCTGGGTCAGAGTCGAGGTCATTGGTGGGACATGTGTTCCAGACTGCTTGCCCTACATGAAAAAGAAAACGTACAAGACTTTGCCTGCGCCGTTGGAGCTTTGAGCCTCTCAGCTATAAAACATTTACACACACTGTCTCATCAGACCTCTTAGAAGTAGTGGCTCTGGATACATAACCAGGTCCTTCTAGAAGGGCCATTTGTCTTCCTTGTTGCCTGAGTGCTGTTCCTCTTCAGCAGCATCCCTGATGCAGAGCATTTTTCTCAGCTGATCTCCCTGGTGATGTCCCCTCTGATAATTACCTCTGTGTCACTGTAGTCATCTCAGTGCTGCCGCTAGATTTTTAACATGAGGTGATCGAGTTGATTCCATAGAATGAGTTGAAAATGGGCACCCCCTTTCTTCATGTAGTGAACCAGCTCCATGCAAGTAGTAAGACATGGTCTGCAGAGCCTCTTCTGCTGCATCAGCAGAGGGATATCTGGGATTAATGTTGTGTTTCAATTAGAAACTTATCAGACCAACAAAGCTGTTCATTTGCTAGAGCCTGCCTGATCAATAGGTGCTTTTCATTTGCAGAGCAATAGTCTATGTCATAGAGTGTTTTTTCATTAGAAGTTAACCATTGTGATGCTCTGAGAGGGAATGTGACATTTCATCACACTTAATGACCTTTAAAAATGAGTGACAAGAAGCCATACAATTATTTAAAGTCAATATTAAAATAGCAAACAAAGCTGCTAATCCACATTAGAGTTACATATTATTTATGTGGTAAAAACATTGCTTTTCCCAAAAAGGCTCTCAGATTGAGAAACCATGGGAAAAACATTGAAAGGAAAATTCAACAGTTTGCTTTTGAACCTGTGTAAAATTCCATCATGCATCACCTGCTACACAGTGTAATTCCATACAATGGGAAGAATCATGGCTGTATTTTTTTGCAGGGGGCCTGTCACTGGTGAGTTCTGTTTGATGCACTGTAGCTCTTTGTGGAGAGAGGATTGTTTGTTTTCTCCTCTCTGCTTATCTTCTCCCTGCACAATTGTGTGCATTTCTGTAAACATTTATCCCATTCCTTTCTTTCCCAGGATGAAGAGTTAGCATGTCTAGTCATTCCTTTCACAGAAGCTTTTCTAGGTCTTTTATCATCCTTTTTGAGCTCTCTGTACCTTTTCCAGGTTTACTTTATTTCATTTGTGATTAATAATTAATGTTTTCAGGCATCCTAAACAAACATCGACATTAGTGCTGCTGACAGACTTTGCAAAAGGAAATGTACAGAGAAATTCAAGATTAATTCAAGATCCAGTTTTGATCCTGGATACCTTTGAAAAAAGACAGCAGAAGCCCTTGAGTGCATGTGTGAATATTCTGTGTCCATCAGTGCTCTGCATGACCTGTTGTGCTTCTTGTGTCTTCTTGGCCTTTTAGTGGAAATCTCTGACTGCAGTCCATGGAAGGACATAGGCTTCTTTCCTTGTCCAGAAAATCACCTTGGGGCTACCTTCTGTGAGTAGTGCTGAGTATTGGAAAGAGTGTGATGATGTGGATCCCCGCAGACATGAAGGGAGCTGGTTCCCATGGAAATCACCAGAACTGTGTCACTTGGTAGAGACTGCATTGGGAAAGTGCAGATGTTTGGCCTAAGCTCTGTGGAGCTCCATGCTTCTTCATCTGGAGCAGCTCATGCTGTCCACTGCTAATGGTAGGAGTCTAGATTGGATGGTTTGATGAGAGATCAACCTAGCTTTCCTCCTTCCCACTGTTTGCCTCTCTGTATTAAAAAAAACCACAAGCCCTGCCCCATGGCTTGAGGTTTTTCCAGACCTTTTCCTCAGTGAGTGTGTTCGTCAGTCACATCTTACCATTCTTGACATGATGTTTCTTCATCCAAGTTTCTTACCTTTCCCTACTCCCTGGGCCTGGGCTTGTTTGGTACCTCACACAAACTCATTCACTCTTCGTCTTATCCCAGGAGTATGCCCCTGACTTAACATTCATCAGCTCCTTGGCACTGGGTGGCAAGAAAAGGGGTGGCAGCAGAACGAGGTTAAACTCAGCCTGTAGCAAGAATCAGGTAGTTGCACACACCCACAGGAGCTTAGGGAGGTAATGAGTCTCTGGAATAGGTCTTTGCTGTGTCAAAAAATCCTGCAATTAAGATTTCAGAAAGGCAGAGTGATTCAGTGACGTGGTTCCTGCTCATACTTTAGATACCTTAATTTTTGAAGTTCAAAACCACAGGGAATTAAAAATTAAACTTTTAAAATATTGCTGTAGTTAAAGTACAGGCTGAGGCATATATACTCCTCTGTCAGTGCACAGTCCAAGAGCTCAATTGAAACACTTTTGAAGGAAAAACTTTCTCTGAAAGCGAGAGCTGAAAAATCAGCTGCTGTGGCTCCAAGTTCCTTCAATACGGTCTCTGTCCTCCCTGCCCTCTTGTCTCTTTGCCTGAACAGGCTAGAGAGTGACTGCTTTATTTTCTTTTGTAGGTTGGTTGAGTAAAGCTTTGGCCGGGTAAACCTACCACATGATAGAACTATGTCCCAAATATTGTGCTTTTACTATCTAGAGCATTTAGAGCACAGAAGATTTTGGGTATTCTCATTTTGAGATAGGGAGAGATTATTTTATTTGCCAGGGTATACAGTCATTGGTCATACAAGTGGGTGGCTGAGTGTGGGTGGAGAGCATATTTTTAAGTCATACAAGTATAAGGGTATATTTAATCTAAAAGAACTCCTTTATTTGTAACATCACTAGTTAGAAGATAGTATGAAGGGATGAAATAATCTTACCACTTCTGACCAAGGTTTTGAAGTACAACAAACAGTACTCAGGCATTCCCTCGGAAAGAAATTTCTAGCACTAACTAATCCGTGCTAAGTTTGTTGTAAATACAGAAACAAGCTGAATTTGTGAATAACCTTTCCCCATCAGTTTTCCAATGCTTTGTCTCCTTATTTCTATTTATTTATTTACAGTTAGGAGCTTTGTGCCGCAGCTAAAAGCTTTGACTCCTGTTGGCTGTAATGGGTTCCTGGGCCCTCTAAGTTTTCCTGACCATGAAACTGAGAATCAAAGCTCCTTAAGTGAGTCTGGCTGGAGGGACCTGGGCACCAGCTTTCTTTTGCCTGATGCTCTTTTTCAGCATGAATAAACAATGTCTCTGGTAGACAACGTGATGCTTTTACTTTACTGTGTGCCTGGCACAATTGCCTGGTGTGTCTGAATGTTATGAAGAGAAGCTCAAAGCGCTCTCAGCAAAAGAACGATCTGCTGCCCTTGACCTGGGGAGGAAACTTCTTTCATACGAGCAAGAATTTTTACCCAAACAAACTGGAGCATCTTGAAGATCCTTTCCTGTTATTCCCTTCATACTTCATTTTAGCATCATCATCTTTATGATGTTTGTTCAGTTATAGAACAATTGACCATATTCCTTTAATTCAGCATATAGAAGGACAGAATTAAGTTAGGATGGCAGCTGGATCAGGAGCTCCATCCCTGGATCCCCTTTTGGGTTCGTGGCCTTGGAGAGAGTGCAGAGAGCTCAGTTTCAGAATTCTGCTGTAGGCTGATTCCCCTGCATGTATTTAGGAGGAAGAATCTGCCAGAAATTAGCCCAGGACATAGGTTTTACCATTTGTAGTAGCTGACATGATGATGTTCCCAAAGATAGCATCTGGGTTTTTCCAAAGATTGTGTTGTAGCAGGAGTAGAATTAGTTTTCAAAGGTAGGTAAGACCTTTGAAAAATCAAAATGTGCAGACATATTTATAGAGGCAGCTTTATTTTTTTTATAATTAAAAGCTCACTGAATAAAGACAAGATCATGTGTAAATGTGTCATGCTGATGAGATCTTGGTGAAACCAGAAGAAACGAGGGTTGTGTCAGTAAGTTTTCTATGCAGAGAAGGCAAAGATGTACCAGTGTAGTTGAAGTGCTTTTTTCTGGATAAATGAGATTTTGTTGTGTGTGGTTTTGCTTAGCAGACAAGTTTGTATCACCTCTGCTGAGTGGTCCAGTTTGACTCACCTGCATGGAGAGCAGCTCACCTGCAGTTGGCAAGAGCATAGACCTGTCCTATGTGGAGAATATGCAAGTAATATATTAGCATAATTAATTAATTCCTCACTGCCTAATGTGCGCTGTCATCCATCATGGAGTCTCTTGAGAGAAAAGATGCAACATCAAAATCAAATCAATATGTCTTAGTAAGGTCAGTCTGGGTAAACAAACCCTTAAGATTTTCACTCCAGTCTTTTTGTGGGTTACCTTTACCAGCCCCCGTCCAAGTACAAGTGCTGATCAATTGTAACCTGAGAGCAAAGGAAGCACTTAGCTATGCAACCTGTTTGTAGGGTCTGTGGCAAATAACCTGATTTGGCTGACACTTCTTCAAAAACCAGGTTTGAAAATGCGAGGGTAAGAATTAGATGATTGTGCTGTGTAGTGTATGCTGTAGTCTCTTTCTGTACCTGGGCAATAAATAAGAAGGTGATGGCTTTGTCTCAGCTCTTTATAAGCACTGAAAGTTATAATGGAAATGGCAGTGGGGAGGGGAACCAAGCATTCAATATTCATCTCTATTAGCCAGTCAAGGTTTTAGCTGGCCAAACTTGTGGAATGTTAGCAACATTGACAGTGCTAAATTTCAGTGTGATTTCTTTGTATTTCTTGTAGTTCTGCCTTGTTTTCCTTAGCCTGCAATGGCTGTATCACATTGTATACTTCTTCCCTGACTGATGAAGACTTTTCCTCCTTAAATAGTATTTTGAGTACTCTTGTCTTATATAGCCTGTCCTCCAGCTCAGCCATGGTGTTGTCATAGATCTTCACCTGTCTTCTTACTGAGGTTTGAAGTGACTGTGGTAAAAGGGAAATAAGAAAAAAAAAATTCTTCTTTTGGAGTCAGATTTTCTGGGTGCAGTCTGAATCATCTTTTGCCTTCAAAATCACCTCCATAAACTAAAGGTTTCCTCTCTTCTTCTTAGCTTTTTGAAGATTTGTTTGTTATAAGTGGGGCAAATCTTTTATAATTATTTTGGTAGGAAAAGACAGACTCTAAAAATACAAATAAGCACTGAGTTGTTGAGTGTTTATTTCATTAAGCCTTCAGTATAGACCTGAAAATCTCTGAAGTGTCCCATGAAGAAAGGTTTATTTTCCAGTTAGATTATTGCAGTGTTTTAAAGAACAAGGGGATTAGAAGAGGAAAGCTGTGAAGAGGGTGACAAAGTATTTGAACTGGGAAAGGACCCACTGCTTGGTGTGCCTATGCTGAGCAATCCTGTGTATCAAACCAGTGAGCTGAATTCCCTGTGAAAAGCCCAAAGAGGGCCATGTCTTTGAATGTTTCCCTGTCTGATCACGCCCCAAATGACTTCATCTGCCACAGCCCTTGGAGCCAGTGCTGTTTGTTTGTGATGGGTTTTAATGCGCCTTCTGCACTGAGGGTGAAAAAGCTGATGCAGCCATAAATGTTGGGGAATCTTTTTCTCTGCCAGAACTAAGTCAGAACCTTGGCACAGGTTGTTTAGATGGCTGCTGGCTAAGGGCTGCAGAGCCTCCTGTTTCAGACAAGCCTGCCAACTGCAATGCCTTCTCTGAAGTGCATGGTGCCCATTTGAAATTGTGCTTGGTGGAAAAGTCAATGCAGTGTGTCTGACACAGAGATGCTCCCCTGAGGGGAGCCCTGTTCTTGTTCAGGCCTTGTTTCAATGACTCTCGTGGGAACAAAAAGCTTCACTGAGAAATTTGGGAGCTGCCAGGAAAGTTCCTGGTTTCCCAGGAGCACTCCTTCTGTCCTTCAGTCCCTCCTGCTCCCTTAAGACAGGAGAGAGCTCAGGTAGGACTGAGCAGGCACTGCCTTCTCTGTTTCCTGGTCAGAAGACAGGGCTGTCATGGTGCCTCATCTTAAGATGTGTAGGACTGTCTGCAGTTTAATCCAGGGACACTTTTGTTTCTTTGTGTTGGCACCTGCACTAACTGCTGTGGCTTCTTTGGTGTTTTTCCATCCTTATTTTGGACCAAATTTATCGGTAATAAGTTCTTGCTGTATTTAATGTTTCAGATATCACTTGTAGTTGTCATGGTGCTGTTGTTATGGTTACCATCTCCTTCACCAGCTAAAATGCCTTTCCTGTGTCCTGCAGGAAGCAATTATGATAGATAGGAGTGCAAGGGTTTGTTGAAAAGAGTTGGTGTTGAAGCAAGAAGGGGTGTACAGGGATTCTGTTTATCTAGAAGTGAGCTGAAGTAGGTTTTTTATTGGAGTTTTTTTTCAGTCACAAGCTGCCAGTACCATGATGTCAACATTTCAAGAGAGAAGGGCATGCAGTTTTACATTTCTGGAGTAAGTTGATATATAGTCCCTGAGCATGGGAGTGAGGGCAGCCTTCCAAGCTGGGCAAAAATGTCTCAGAGGGGAGCATCCAAGAGGAGTCAGCTGAGGTGCTTGGCAGCAGCCCAGAGAAATGACCACCTTCCCAAGAGAGGAAGGAGTAACAACTGAAGGGCTCATCCTTGTACCTGAGCCTGTGTGCTGCCTTGGGACAGACCTGCCTCCTACCAGTGGAAATGCAACGTGCTGCATCTCATCCCTTCTGTCCAGCGCCTGGGTGCACCACCTGGCCAAGCAGGGTTTGCAGCTCAGCACAGAGCAGGGCTTGGTCAGATGAGCATTTCTCCAAGTGAAAGCATTCCCCTTTCTTTAGGACCTGGACAGTTCCTGCATCGGGGTGACCCACACTTCCCACCTGCCTGGCTCTGCTGGTGTCCAGCTCAGCTGCTGGGAACTCTGAGAAAAGTTTAAATCTCTGCTGTCACAGGCCTGGACAGTGCACAGGAAGGATCAGACGACTTGTCTCTGCTTTGCCAGTGCTGCAGGTCTGATCCACTGCTTTTGAGGCTGCAGCCATCCCTCATTCTCAGCTCTGCCAGGAATGCAGATTGTGGAAAAAACAATTTCTTGTTTCCATCATCTTTGCACAGCAAGCTTCCTTTGTTCAGCCTCTGGTCCAGGCATCATCCGTTATTTTAATCTGTTTTGTAATCCAAGGTACCATCAAAAGGATTGTCTGCAGAGAATATGTGGCTATTGACTAACTGTTTGCTGTGTGGAAATGGAGAAGCCTTTAAAAGCCACCAAATGCTAGTACAAGTGTGAGGAGATGAACACTGCCTGCATTTTTAAGGGATGCAAGGTGCTGTTTAAGGGGATAGTCTTGCTCCTGTTGAGAAACAGGGATCTAGCTGAAAGCTAGTAATTCAGGCAGTGAACAAGGAAGAAATAAATCATATTTGTTCTAAAATATCTGAGAAATTTGTTCATCATTTATTTGGCTAGAGAGGTAAAGAGGCTTCCATGGAGAGAACGTATAATTCTCTCTAATAATATTCCATATTACTGCAATTACAGCACTTTGACATTTAGCAACAAGTGTAGCTTTGGTTAATTGTTTTGTGGCTCATGTCTGAAAATAATCACATTAATTTGAGAGATGTATGTTAGCTGAAATGCAGGAGTGAAATGGCATCCAAAATGGGCCTTTTTGTTTTGTGGTTATGTGGAGAGTCCATGGAGACAACAGTGTTGGTAAGGTTTGTGTACTACATACTACAGCCTGAGCTTTTGATGGTGGCAGGAGGTTATTGGAACTTGTCCATCTAAATTTCCCACCTTCTGCCTCATGTTTCTATTCCAGCCTCCTGATACCTTCCTGCTTTCCTTGGCTCTTCTAGATGTAAGTTGTTAGTAAGCTAAATTTACTGGCAAATTCCACTGGGACCTTTTAAATCACTGTGCCTAGTATTTAATATTTAGATCCATCATTCCCTGTTGGATATTTGGGGTGCAGTAATGAAATTTCTTTTATTCTGTTATTTACTGGTGTAAGTTCGATTGAACTCTATTTGTGTATAGTGTAACTAATTTTGAGGATACCTTAATTTCTTCTCTAATTCTTGGTGCTCTTCTTTCTGCAAAAAATTACGAACCTGTAACTTCATTAATTTATTTTCTCTGAAAGAAAGTCTCTGAATTTCTTAAATTTCTTTAAAAAAATCTCTTCTAGGCAGTCTAGTTAAGGCGTTTTGGAAGCCCTGGATACCTGAGGTCATTAGCCATATCTGTGCACTCCAGCCAGCATCTGTGGAGCCTCTCCTGGCTCTGGACTTGAAAGCGGTTCCAACTCAAGGCATCTGAGTCAGTGCTCTGGTGCATCTGAGTTAAATTGTCCTCTGGGAAGCAGGCTTTGGTCCTGGAGCCATACACAGGGCACATCCCCTCTTCTTCCCACTGTGCTCAGGATCTGCCATACACCCTGCCAGGGTTTGCTTTTCTTTTTTTAAAGAGTGTGTTGTCTCTCCCTTCAGGAACCTCCAGTGATAATTTTTGCCTGAACTAGAATTCTCTCTCTTCCTCCAGGTATCCAGGTGGCTATTTCTCTTAGTTGATGGATTAGCTTCTCTGAAATTAAATATCCTCATTTCACTCTGGGCTCATAGATACAAAAGCAGGTAAAAACATGGCTTGAAACAGGAGGGCAGTCTATTTGAAAAAGTCTTCAGTATTGGCCTAATTCTATTGTCTTAAAAAGTCAGATATTTGTAGAAAATTCATCCATTTGTATGCAAAGGCAGTGTTAATATAACACTAAGATGATTCTGGACAGCTAACACGACAGGAAATTTAAATCAGCATTATCTTGGGTTTTGCATATCATGGCCTCACGCTGTATTAGTGTGGGTGATTTGCTATGCTTAGAGTTCAAAACGTTCAGGCTTGGTTCAACCCAGCCATGGCAGCAGGAGCTGGTGTCACATGAAAGAGCATATGGATTAATAAATATATGTAGAGTGCCTGCAAAAGGAGGAGGTAACTGCATAGTCAGACCACATATCCCCCATGAGATTTGCCCCTCTGTGTTTGAGTATTTTCTATCTCTGTACAGTTCCCAAATGGCTGAAAAAGCTGGGAGGGTTCATTTCTATCATAATTTCTCCTCCAGGTTGTTAGTTCAGAAGACAGACTGTCCAGTTCAGATCCATAATGCTGTCCCCTCAGTGCACTGCCTGAGATACAGCAACATGAACTTAAGGTCTGTGAAGGATCTCTTCACTGCTGCATCACTGCTGCTGCCAGTGGAGCATGATCTCTCCAGACATGGAGAAGCAATGGCTTCAGTAGTGTTCTCCACGTCACTCTGGACAAGGAAAGCCTTTCTGGAAGGGCTGTGTGTGGCCCACAGGCGTGAGTCAGTATCACTAATGTGATCTGTGGTGCTCAACAGCACCTGCTTGATCCCTCTGGAAGGAGGGGACATTTCCCACCCCAGTCCTACACTGTGATTTTCATGGGTGGCCTTGATCAGACTTCAAGGTGAGGAATATCCCGAGGGAGGAGTCTTACCACAGTCCTGTGCTGTGTGGCTGCCACAGCCTGCCCCATGGCTTGTGGGCATGGTGTGGGCCAGAATGGCTTTGGAGTAAGGGGCTGTGCTGGTGGGTTAGTGCAGCCAAGGCTGGTTCTGTCTGTGAGCTCCACTGCCCTTTCTGCTGTGCTCGAGCACCTGCCTTGGTCACCCCCTCACTACCACTAACCTTAGACAAAGAGTGAGAACATGCTGTAGGACTCTGCTGTGTATTCCCTGATAAAACAGTTCTGTTGTAATGGTTAGCAAAGAAAGGCTCATAAAGATCCAAATCAATTTTAACCAAAGCAACATGACATTTTAGAGGACTGGCTGTGCCTTCTTATCTATGTCTTTTTGACAGCCTTCATTGCAGCTTATGCAAAGAATAAGAAACTCATGGTAAAAAGAGGGACTGTTTGCTTCCCTGAAGTACAGTGTTTCCTCAGGTTGTCCAAATTATTCCAGGTTTTTTCTTGTTACATAGCGATCACTATTAAATTCTGCCATATTGTCTGGCCACTTCGGTATTTCTGTCAATATTTACATTACCTGATTAGTTTAATCCCATTGTATGCTAATGAAATGAAAGAAAAACAACTCACTTGATGATGCAAAGCACACCTGTGTATTCTGGATTTTAACCCAAGCTGTGGATGAATCACAGCACACAGCAGATAGTCATTGCTAAATTGCTGAGTACAAAGATGCATTGTGTGACTCACTTGCTGTTTCTCTCCTACCATTATAAACCCTGAGAGCACTTGATGAATAACAGAGGCAAGAATGAATTCATCCATGCTTTACTCTGTAACCATCTTTTATAAATACTGAGCCAAATTCTGCCTCCAGATACACGCAGCTCGCATTGAAGTCTGCCCACTGTATTTATTTTTAAAGATAAAAGCACTTTTGTTATTTTCACTGGGGACTTCTGTGACACAGTCCATTGTGAGGATGTGAATATTCTTCCTCAAGAGCTTCAAGTGAAGCAGGGAGTGTCTGCCTGGAACCAGGAAGGATACTTCAGGGATAATAGCTACCAAACTGTGAGGCTGGAATAGAACCATTACATTTGTCTCAGTGGTTTTCAGAGTCACATTCCCTACACTTGGCTCTTTCATAACCTTTCCTGTCCTGCTGTGGCTCTGGGCTTCTCTCATGGGTAACCCAGGGGCTGAACTGGTGGAACTGGTGGGCAGGTTCATCCTGCTTCTGGGTCTTGCTCTCAGCTTCAAAGCACACTGGGTGGGTGAGGGAAGCCTTGAGTTGGGGCTTGGGCTTTTTCTTTGGTTATTTTTTTCTGGGTTTTTTTTGTGGTTTTTTCCTGAGCTTCCCCACGGGACATAAATGAGAATTGCTGCCTTTCTTTCCCCAGAACAGGATTTGTTCTGTCCTCACATGCCAAACGTTGGTGGCTTTGAATGCGTGCTGCTCGTTGCTATAAAAAGGGAGACATTTGTCCCATGGCCTCACATTTTGGAAAGGCTCTGATCAGAATATGTTTTCTAGAATCATGCAGTAAACAGATCCAGAGGCAGAGGTATAATTTTTTTGTTTGTAGGAGGGGGTTTTTGCCCATCTTGGGCTGGTGTGATATGAGATGGCTGCTTTAAAACTCTGTACCTGCAGGTTGTCTCCCTGTTGAATCTCCCATTAGGGTAACAGAGGTGGGGAAAGCGAAGGGATGTGGAGTGTGGTCCCTCTTTTCTTACCTCTGGTTGACTGAGGCATGTCTCCTCCCCTGGTGATGCTGCTCATCCCATCATTTTCACTACAGCTCAAAGGAAAACCTGGGCTGCAAGTTTCACCAGCTCCTTCACTCTTTATGCAGTTAGTTACCTCCAGGGACTGATGCTGGGTCAGGGTGAGAGCAGGCAGAGCACTTGGTAGATCAACATGATTTCACTGTGAGGCAGAAGAGTTACAAGTTTTTGATATGGAACTCCAGTTTGAGTCACATGTTGTGAATGAAATCTAATTTTGTGATTCACCATGGGTTTTTAAAATTCTACAGCAGCTCTAAAAGCCGTTATTATGAAATTAAAATGTCTGATCAGAAAGAGGTCAAATTATCAATTATGAATGATTATCTGGCAAATAGCCTTTTCTCATGTTTAGAGGTTTTCTTCAAACTAACCTGACATTATAGAAACTAGCTTCTTTTTCTGGTTTGTTTTTTGTTAACTGTCTGCAGAATACATACACTATCTAGTTTGTGCTGCCTTTTCTAGACTGCTCAGCCTCTGTGATATGTGGCTGGTTGACTGCATTCAGCTCACTGCTTTTATGTTTTTTTCTCCCAGGGAAAAAAGGAGGTCGCAAGTGCTTTTGGAAAAGGCCTGCTGGTTTCCACTTTGAAGTAGCTAACTCAGGGCAGGTCGCCTTCCTCTCTCCAGAGGCTACTGTATCATCAAACTATGATTATGATTTATTGCCTTCCTGGGTTTACATATTGAGGAGCTGCTGCTGCATTTATCTGTGAGGAATTGCCAAGTACTATGGCTTATGCAGTGGCTTCTTTCCTTGGCTTGGACAAATCAGATCTAACAGGAGTGAAATATGTGTGAAATAGCAAATAATAATTAGTTTTATTTCTGTACAAATACTGATAGTCAAAAGAGACTGCAAATGCTTGTGTGAGAAACTGACTGTCCCCCATGGACTGTTTTGGGCAAAAGGGTTGGACAAATGTGTGTGAATGTTCACATGACAGCAAGTAAGAGGGGATTTAACTGGAGTCAAACAGCATGGGTGTTCAGGAACCCAGTGCACATTCCCAGACTTGGCTTCTGTCATGACAAGTAGCAGATTGCATGTGCTGGAGGGGCCACATCACCTTGTGCTTCTGTGCCTGACAAGCACTTCCTCGGTGTGCTGCAGCAGCAGCTTCACTTGTAGCAGTTGTGGCATTCTTCCTTCATTGCTCTGGGAACAGGTCATGGCACTGTGATGACAGATTCACTTCTTGTTAATTGGGTTGATATTTTAACTGCAATTAATGCATTAAAATCAGATTAATGAATGGGCAGCCATCAAGAAAATGGTACTAATAATTGCAAGGCACGTGAGAGTCAGGGAGGACTTGACCCATAATTTTTACTGCTGGTGGTTTCTTTTGGGTTTAAATCAGTTCACTCAATGCTAGGACAAACACACAGAGATACTTCTTTCCTCTGCTGGACTTGAATTTACCAGCAGCAGCGCTGGTGACGTGCTTGTGTTGACAGTCAGGGACACAGTCACCCACCTGGAGCTGATCTCTCCTGCTCATGTCGTTACAGGCCACGTGGTGAAGGCAAGGAGCCATGGCTGAGGATAGGAAAGACGAAGCCAAGGCACCACACTGGACTTCAGGTCAGCTAACAGAGGCTTCTTCACACCCACATTCACCTGAAATTAAGGATCAGGGTGGCGCGAGCGCTGGACTGGTCAGAAGTGCCAATGGATTTCCGTTCCGAGAGGACGAGGAGCTGAGGCTGGGCAGCCACGAGCAGCCAGGGACGTATGCTCAGACCAAAGAGAATGGGATCAACGGAGAGTTGTCATCAGGGAACAGGGAGACTGCAGGTAATGCACACCTCGATGCCCTGCTGCAGAACACAGGGCTCTGCAGACCCCTGGGTGCTTCTCCAAGAGGAGATGTTAGGTGGAGTCAAGATGCCACGGGGCATGGGGGAGCTGACATGAGGGTGTATGTGCTTTGGAAAGGCACTAGCTCTTCACTGCAAGGGTTGCATCTTCACCCAGGCTTGCACAGATGATACATACTGGGCAGGGCTCACATGCTTACAGAGATGATTCTGGGCAGGGCTCAGAGAAGGCTTCAGGAAAGGCCTCCTTCATAAATGAGACAGGGTTAGCCATCAAGGGATGTGGCAACAGACTGGTACAGAGCGGCTGCTCAGGTCTTCTGGGCTCCCAGGGACTAGGAAACTGCCCAACTCTTGTGCATGGATGGCTCATGCATTTGTGTGTGCAGGAAGGATGGATTCTCCTGTTATTGCTCACAAGTAACAAGAACTCCTTGAAACTACGTACTGTTTGCAAAATAATGCATTGCTCATTCTGGCTGGGAGCAGCACAATTCAGTATCAGCATTTATTCATCCTTGCCCAGCCACATTTCACTGGGTGCTCACTGGGACTTAGTCTATTTGTAAACTATGTAAGGTTTTTAGAATTCAGCTTGTTATTTGCAGAAAAAAAAAGAAAAGTGTGACTGTGTCAAAATGAAATATGCAAAGCAAGTTTCCTGTTTTAGAAGTAAATGCTAATTATCTTTGTGCAGAGTTCCCACTCCAAACCCCAAAAGCACAGTGCAAGAAGAATTTCTCTTGTATAGACACAACTGCCCTTGATGCATCCATTCATGCATGCTAAAGAGATCTTTCTAGCAATGTTTTTTTGGCTGTTGACAGCATTTGGAGATGCTGTCCATAATTTCTCAGAGGGTAGAGAATTTTAAGGCTCCTAGACCGTAGAGTCATTTCATAAGCAATTGTGCTGGAAATGGAGATATCTGATAAAAGTAAATGTATTTATATTTCAAGTCTCTTCTTGCAGATTGGCTTTCAAATTTTTTACAAGGTAAAAGAAATCATGTGTGAGCATTCAGGTGAACACAGTGCTGATGATTGGGGAGATGCTAATGAGGTCTTGTCTCTTTGCTCTAACCCAGCTTTATTCTGTATTTAGCCAGCAAATAGAGACAGAGTGTGTTTCTCATCTTTGCCACTGATTTGTCACCCCACGTTGGACAAGTGCCCCCACACATATGCAAAAGTGGGGATAACTTTACAGGATGAAGAGGAATTTTCTATCCATAGAAAGGGAGGAGAGAAATGCTTTTCTCAGCCTCTCAAGCTCAGGTTCTGAGTGCTGGTCAGAGAGAGTTCCAAACATTTAATTGAGTTTGCAGCTAATGGGTGACAGGAGGAAGGAAACCACTGCTGGCCATCAGCAAGCATTATAGTAGTGCCTTTTCATGTTGCTTTTTGAGGCAAGTGGTCAAAAGCAGAGCAATACAAAATGAGGAAGCATGTTCTAGGGCATGCAGTAGTGCTGGGGACACACATTTGCTGAGGGAACAAGATTACTCTTGATCCAGGTGAAGTTTGCTTCAGTCACCACTTTTTGGCCTCATTTCCTCCTTCCCTGCAGTTCTCTCACTGTCTGCTCAGACTCTTAAGATCTCTGGTGTGGAGACTTACTGTCAATATGTACAGCTTTTGTTTGGGAGTCTTAATATAGCTTATCTCATGACATCTTTGTCCTTGAACACTGGAAAAGTCCCTAGAACTCTTTGCCTTCATGCCTGAATTCCTGGCTCTCTGGAAACTTGTGCACTGCACACTCAGGCACTGGCTAAGCCCACATTTGATTAGTGCCATGTAAACCTTCACAGGGTACTTAGGATACATTTCTCTTGGTATTTTTTCTCTTTTTGAAGGAGAAACCAGTTAGCAACTTACTGTAGTGATAGAAAGGGACCAGAGTGTGTTTTGCCCCTTCAAACTAGTATTTACTAGCTGGATTTGGTAAATGCAATGTGTGTTCTAGATTTTTGATGTTCAATTCAGAATTTGATATTGAAATTAGGATTGTTACTCGCAACAAAATTTAGTCATCTTTGCTGTGTTTGTCTGCTTGCAAATTGTAACTTCAGTGAGATGTTGAATCAGGTAGGGTTTTTAAATGCCACTCTGATACCCATAATTATCAATAATGTGAATCATTTAATCATTTTTAGTAGCTTACTGACTCCAAACATCTGAGGAGAAAATGCACAGGAAGCCACGGTCGATGGAGATCATTAGGCCAAGCTGTGGGTTTGAGTAGATTTACTGGGATTTTATTTTCTCTGGTACAAGTCCAGCACTGTGACCTAGGAAAATCTCTGGCTTCTCAGCCTTCATGTTGGAGTCTGTAAATCCTCAGCAACTGCAACAACCTTATGCACAGCAGAGCCCTAGTTTACACAGGGCTTTCCCAGGCAGCTGTCCATCACCCAATCCCTGGTGCATTTTGAGGTATTTCCCCTAAGGAGGGGCTGCTGCATCTGACTCACCCAGGAGCTGGGATTTAGCCACAAAATGGCCCTCTCCTAGGGAGAGGTGTTCTGTAGCAGGGCAATTGACCCTTCAAGGCATGGCAAAGCAGCAGAGCACCCATTCACAGGGCTTGTGCTGTAAAATCAGAGGGCTGTGTGTTAAGGGAGAAGTTAGGATAAGGCCACCAGGGCAAAGACACCTTATGCCTACACTGGTGCAGAGGCAAGGGATGGTAATGGGGGAGGAAGTGACAGTTCTTCCTGAAAAGCATCCAATCCATCACTACCAGTGACATTTTTAGATTTGCACAGTTAAAATTTGACTTTGTGTATATATGTCTCTCTCTCTCTCAGTGTCTAAGAGTTACTGAGTCTGACCTCAATTTTTGGAATCCTCTGAATCTGGCTGTTGTATTGCCTTTGATTGATCTGTCTCAGCATCGTGCTGGTAATGGCTGCATGATGGAGACACATCAATGCCCTCCTTTCAAAGGGACCGATAGGAACGTGGGAGAGTGCACAGAGCTGTGGGCAGGGCAGCCTCAGGGCCTGATCCAGCAGGCACCCAAGTCAGAGGCAGATACATGCAAGAGAACAGGCTGGGTTTTTTGGCAAAGCCCACAGGAAGCTATTAGGGGTGTGAAATAAGTGTGGGTGGTAAAGCACCTATTTCTTTTTGCGTGCATTTTGTGGATGTAAATTCGTTTATGTACTTGGGCTACCTCTGGCAGACCAGCTGAGCCCTGTGGTTCTACCAGACACAAATCCCATGCTGTTCTGGAGGTGCTCCTGAAGGCACCTTGCCTTTGGTGCAGTCTGCAGCATCGGAGACCACTGAGACCACTGAGTTCTGATGTGTTCTCCCTGCTTCATGCTGTCCATGTCCCTTCTCACATGAACACACGGTGCATCTTTGGTGAAGACCATGGAATTATTAAGAGTGGAGAACGAGACCTGTGGGTTTTGTCAAGCCAGACATTTTCATGTCATGTGAAACATGTGATGCCAGGGGACACGACAGTGTAATCCTCAGAAACTCACTCTGAAGTGGGCTGACAAGGTAAGCTTTGGGTTGGACACAGTGTCAGAGCACAGGATGTGCCTGATTTGCAGTGAAACACAGGAATGGCAGCCTTTTCTTTGCTCACTGGAAAGTTGTGGTCAGCTAACTGGGAGGAAGCTGTGAGGAGGACTACAGGTACACTGCAGCATTCTCTGGGAACCAGCAATTCAATATAATCCATTTTATTTGAATTGCAAGAACATCAAGCTACAAAGGTTTGGCTTTTTGCACTTAAAATGCATCTATTTTTTCAGTAATGCAGTAACTAACCAGTCAAATTTATATAATTAGGGATAATAGTGGTGAACATTGTGAAGCATCTTCTACAATATGTCTTTATATACAGTGACTCAACAGATTAAGTGCTTTCTTCATTATATGCCAAATTCAGATTTGTAATTGGAGGGGGTTTGGATTACCCACACTGTTATTTGATGAATTATTTTTTTGACAGATGAAGGGAAAGCATTTCCTGAAATCCTATTACTAGAGCCTCAGGACAGTGTCTGTGTCCTGGTGTCAGACAGTGTTAAGGACAGTAACATGTCATAGCAGAGTGACAAAATGTAGCCCTTCATTAATTGGCAGGCAACTCAAACCAAACCATGTGGGATGCAAAGGGACTGTGGTAAGCTGTAGCAGGTTCCCTGGCATGGCACTTTTGGCTCTTCCCCAGCAATCCCACTGCAGGCTGGGCACTTTTGGCTCTGGGGTCATAGGGAAGGTGGGTGAGAGGCAGCCCATGGCAGATCTGTGAGAGAACAGTGAGGAGGAATGAAGAAGTGGCAGTATTGAGAGTATCTGAGGGAGAAGTAAGGGGCTGAGGAATGTAGGGAAACAGACTCAGCAGCAGGAGAGCTGGTGAGATGGAGGCTATGAGGGAGCAAAGCAGGGGTGGGAAGAGGCAGGGAAAAAAGGAAAATGGTAAGATAAGCTAAGGACAATAGAAAAATGTCCAGTTTTATCTGCTGATCCAGAGACAGACCAGTTCTTGTTTGATGGCAGATACTACCCTGAAAAGGAGGGGATTCAGACAGCAGGAAGCAACTGGGAAGGCACAAACCACATTACAACTTGGAATGTAATTTATCCTAATTCAGCCCTTTGTTTCAGGCTTTGTGAAGCTGGACTAAATGGGTATCTAGAACAGACTTATTCCTCTGGCCATCTACTCTTTTAAACAAGCATATTTCTATAAGGTACAGGGAATGGGAGCCTGAAAGACTGCCCTGACATGGCAAGTAGTGCTTGAGCACAGTCTCTTTAGGTTAGCTACACAAAAAACCCTCAAAAACGCCTTGAAGGCAGGAATTGTGCTGTTTCAGCCTCTTGCTGTGTGTCAAGGAAACAGTCTGTATCCCATTGTATTCCATAACCTTCCCTTGTAGTAGCCAGTCTCCAGGTAAAGAGGATCTTGTCAGCACAGCAGTGTTAGGAAATCACCATGGTGCTTTGCTGTGCAGGCTGAGGGCCTTCAGCCCCTCTGGACTAGGCCTGGAGCAGAATGGCAGCTCTGTGTTTGGGGTCACTGAATGCAACAGCCTTTCCAGGCTGAAATGCACTGAGAGGCAGAGCCTGGCCCCATGGTGTACTGGTGGTTTGTTCCCTCCTCTAGTGACATCTCATTTAATCTCCTTGTCCTTCCTCTCTCTCTTGCCATACAAGTGGTAATATTCTGATGGCACTGGCAGTAGACATGCAAACAAGCCTTCTTTGTATGGAGGCATTTTTGTTCTTTCCAACAGGACTGCTTTTGTCAGAGCTTTGCTTTTCATTTGGCTGTTTGCACTGGCTGTTCTGCTGCTGCCCAAGTCCTTGTGGAGCTGTAAGCCCCCTTGATAAACTCCCTGAATGCCTGTTTCCCAAAGGAGCCTCCCAGCCTTGTTGTCAGATGTGCATTTTCAGCAAGCAGAATGTCTTGAGCAATGCAGACAAAATGCACAGAAGGATGTAAAATCAGTGACATTCAGAACTGAATGTGACTGCTGGGTTTGTCCCATTTCTGTTATTTATTTTACAGAGCTGGAAGAAGGTATCTTACTATGTCATTGATGGCTCCCACAGGAAAGAAGCTGTTAATTAGGCATTTTGATCTCCCTCCCTTTGCCCAGGAAATGTGACAGTAATTACTGTACACTGTCGTCTCTGCCAGTTTAGATACAGGCAAACATAGCAGGCATCTGAAACTTTTCTTCTCTGTGTTAAGTGTAGTACAAGTGTCATTTTCTGGGACACCTTATTGGAATATTATAGACATGTTCAAGGTATGTTGCTGAAGAGTGTGTGGGTGGGGGCAACAGAACCCCTCTGGAGCACTTGTAGAAAGTGCTGGGGGGTTTACTATTCTGTTACCCTTGCTATAAAGGTCCTTGTCAGTTGTTCTCCTGCAGAGCACCAGGAATAAAGGCACAGGAATTCTGTCTTTTCACATTCTCTACCCACAGCTATCTTCTCCCTGACTCTAAAATATTCAATAACTACTATATAGACCAGTCTCTCTGGGTTTTTCTGTGGCTGGCCCTATCAGTCAATCCGGTAAGACATTGTTTTTTGTCCACTCATAACCTTTCTAAGGGGCTGGCTCTGCCCTCCTACCTTCTCTTAGGGCTTCAGAAATCAGTCAGTGATTGACATGTATTGGTAGGAGCTGGAGGCTCTGGCACAGTTGTGGGCAGAATGCAAAAATTACTGTCTGAAAGGGAGCAGGGTGAGATAACCAGGTGTGCAGGTGCTGTTGGTTCCCATGGCTGGGAGTCAGCCACATAGAGAACATCAGCCATCAGGTTTTTTTAACCCTAAGCTCCTCTGGAAGTGTGTGGTTTTGAAAAGTGGATCTCAAACCAGGTGCAGTTACACCATCCGAGCCAACTGCTGCATCGTACCACATCAGTGCTGCATTTGACCAAGGAAAGGCATCCACCAGCCATTTCCTTTGGGCTCCTTGCTGGTGTTTCAATTCACTTTGGAACTGTTTCCCTGTTACAATACAAGCATTGCAAAAGCAGCTGTGCTTCCTTAAGAAGCGTGAGCAGAGTGCCTGTGAGCGTGTTGGCTTGGCAACCAGCACGCACTTGATGCTGTCAGTGCTCCCAGAAAACATAATCTATAACCTCGGAGATGTAACGAGGAACAACAAGGCTGGGATGTGGAAGAAGCATCTTTCATAACAGGTTCCAGCCACACCATGGTTTAGACTGCATGCCATGAGCTCTGTTTGTCAAAGTTGCCTTTTGGAAACATCTGCAGCCCTTCTTGGGGGACTGCTGTGGCCAGGAGAGTTATTGCTGCTGAAAATGTCAAATATCCAAGGCATCCTAGGAGTTTCAATTTTGCCTTGTCTCTGCTTTTTGTTTGCCTCTGCCCTCCCTCCCCACCATGCATGTGTAAGTACCTGTTCTAATGAGGGCTGTAAATGCAGATTTCCCTGTCTCTGTTGGTCAGATTTCGACCATCCAGCAGTGGCATTAGCTGAGTGACTGGTGGGGCATTGGTGCCCAGAAGACACATTCTAATTAGTAGCCTGTTCTGCTGGAGTCCTCTTCAGTTTATAAAGCATGTGGTAGGAGACAGCTTGTGCATTTATGAATTACATAAAGTACACAGGACTTGTAAAAGCCAGGAGAAAAGGCACAAGGGTGGAGAGAGCTACCCCAGGTGAGCCAGGAGGTCTGTGCAGAGCCATGGACAGGTGGCCCAGCACTGTGCAGGACTGTGTGCCACCTCCCCGCAGGCTTCTGCCCTCTGGGCTGGGCTCAGCTCTGCTCCTTGAGAGGGGTAGAGATGGAGTGCTTCAAAGGCTCATTACTGTTGTGTTTAAAGGGTCTATCAGAGTCTCCATCACCATGATGGCATCATAAAGGACATTCAGAAACACTTGGCAATATTTGGCACTGAGCAGCTGCAGGCTGGTATTGCTGGGGACTGTGCCAGCATATAATCTTTCATTCCAGTTTTGGTCTGAGGGCTGAAGGATTTGGAAGAAGGTTCACTACTAAACAACAGAGCCTTGTTTTGCAGGCACACAGCTCCTCTTGTTTCTTGCAGAGCCGAAATGGCATCATCTTCTCCAAAGTCACCTTGGAAGGGAAGCAGCAAGTTCTTAGGTGACAGCAATGGATGTGCTGGTGAGCATTGCTGGCCCCATTTCCAGCTCCCTTGCCCTGTGTCATGAAGGTGGTCATTAACCTGCTCAGCCCTGCACCTCACAAATCTTTCCCTCCTGTTTTTCCACTGTGGATGCTCAGGTGTTAGGGTGATGCACTTTCCAGCCCAGGCGAAGGAAGGCCCAGGACAAGGCATCCCCAGGTGCTGCCAGCACACAGAGCCCTTCCTCACCCACTGGGCAGGAGTTTCACTTTTGGTGAAGAGGACGTAGGTACCATCACATCTCTCGCAAAAATGAGAGTCACACAAAGTCTGCTGCTCCTGGCAAGGAGTGCCAGGCTTGCTCATTCCTTTTTTCCCCCGTTGCCATGCCAACATGGCCCTGCTCAAAGTGAGATCTCTTTCTAAGCTCCGTTGAGAGAAAGTATGTAGCCTAGGAGATTATTTAGCATTCAGGAGTGCACAGGCTCCCTGTGACGTCTGTGAGCCACAGTCAGGCTGGCTGACAAAGGAAAGGAGGATTTAGTTTTTTTCCTCTTTTCCTCTAGCAGTTGCTTCTCAAGGTTAAGGGAGATAAGGAAGAGGCTGCAAGCACTTTGTGATTGGGACCCCACTCTGTAATCCTCACTGAGGCACCACTTTCATGGAAATGAAAAGAAAATATTACTTTGGGGTATATTTTCTGTACAAAATACAAGTATGAAAGAGACATATATGCAAATTCTTTGATTTGACTAACCATGATTAGCTACTCTGTATTAAAATTGGAAAGCAAAGGCAATCTGGGTTTTAATTTGAGAGAGAAACTCAAAGGAAATAGTAGCAGGAAGCAAGGGACAACCCCTTGTCTTTGTCTTTCATGCTGTTTTATTCTGTGAGGTTACAGTATAGAGAAAAAAACATCTCTTCTCTTGCTGTATTCATGTCCTGGGTAAGGACAGCAAAACTTAGTGTGTACTGGTGTTTTGGTTAGGATTTTTTGTTCTTTGGAGTTGCTACTGGTAGATTAACTGCTCACTTTAAATTCAATCCTTATAATGATAATACAGATTTGCTTGCCTTTGCCAGCTGAAGAGATGGAAATCAGCAGAAAACAGCTGGCATTAGCTGGCAGCTGAGCACTGATGATCCAGTGCCTGTCCCTGCCAATGGCTGATCTGGAAATTCAAAGACACTCAAAGTGAGATGTCTGTGTGATGGTGTTTACACTGTCATTTGTTCTTTGGGAGATTCTGGGCAAAACATTTACATTTTTTCTGCTGTTTCACAGACTGACTACAGAGCACAGTAAGTGGTGCTTGGAAAACCTCTTCTGAAGAGATGATTTAGAAATGCAGTTTTGGTTGTTTCGTGGGGTTTTGTTAGTATTGAGGCATTTCTCATGACATGCAAAAAGTGCAGGAAACTCAGGGCATCCCAGCTGTGTACATTAGATCATGAGAGTGAGCCCTTCTCCTGTGTGTGGAAAATAATTGTTCAAAACTTTAGTTTTAGTTGCATTCAGTATATGGAAAATAACTGAGAGATATCATTAGCTCCAGGGCAGGAAAACCTCTTCACTGCTTCTCAGAGAGTAATTTTACTCAGGACTGAGTAGATTGAATAGGTAGTTCACAGAAATCAGTTTCACTGGGAGGCACTGTGTATTTTGGGAGGGGAAAATAAACCCCAGGTATTTTGCTTTTTGTTTCTATTTCTTTCCTTGAGACTAATTTGTAATGATATGTGACCAGTTTGGTAGAGCTTCCAGCAACCCATATAACCTATGGCAGTTAGTATAAAACTGATTTACAGTCTGGTTCTCTCCCTGTGCATCTGGCCAGACAGTGCTCCTCTTTATGAATGTATCAGCTGCCAGTGCTGTGTAGATGTGGCAGTCTTGCTGATATACTGAAACTGTTTTCATCCACAGCCCTGCACCACATATGACAAGAGACAATAGGATTCAGTGGTGACTGTTCCTTTTTCACCCCAAATTCAGAGTATGTGCTACATCTAGGGTAACACAGCCTGCAGAGGTTGTTGGTGAGCTGAAACTAATCCCTAGCTGTTCCTGTGTATGAGTTGCTTTCTTTTTCCTTTTCCTGTCATCCTTTCTGTCTATTTAAGAATATGTCATCCTTCTCAACGATTGCTCTGTCAGCTCTTCCTTCTCTTTCTCCTTTCTCACTTATGTTGTTTCTTTTTTTAATCTTCTCCATATGTGCTTCCAGCTTTACCCCAGCCATCCAGTGTAGCTCCTCTGCGACCTGGAATTTCCACAACTGCTCCTCATTTTCAGTACACTAAGGAGCTCAGCCTCTGGATGCAGCTCTCTTGGAGGCTGCAGTGCCCCCAGCCCTGGTCTCAGCTCTCTCCTCAGCAGCTGGACATCTCTGGCACTATGGCTGCAGAAGCTTGCAGGTATTTAAGTGCCCAGAGAAAACAGTTTTGGCAAAAGTGGAAGAGTTCAGAAGGTGACTGAACCATAGAATGGTTTGGGAGGGGACAGGCCTTAAAGCTCATCTCATTCCAATCCCGGGTTCCTCCAAGCCCTGTCCAACCTGACCTTGGACACTTCCAGGGATGGGGCAGCCACAGCTTCTCTGGGCAGCCTGTGCCAGTGCACTGATAGGTACTGAAGATGCACTGAGGGCTTTGATGTGCATCCCTCAAATCTCCTTCGTGAAGAGTAGGTGCAGATTTCTCTCTCCTAATCACATTGCACACATAGCGGTGTGAGCTGGTAGTCCCCAGGAGTGGGCAGGCAGTGGATGGGAGTAGGATTCAGGGATGAGTCCTGGTCAGAAGCAAGGCTCCCTTCGGCTGGGGCAGTGCCAGAAAAGAGTGGGGGAGATAGAAGAACTGCTGACCTTGGCTGAGAACTGCTCTGAAAGTGCATCCACAGCACAGCCTCTGTGGGTCTGGGTTAATCTGCACATGGCACAGGCCACGTTCAGTCTGCCTGTCTGTGGGCACACTTGCACATGCTCCTTTGGAAGGATGCAGCACCATTCCTCTGCTGGCAGGAGAAACACACCTGCCTTGGTACAGGTGCAGGCTGGACTGGGGAGCAGGGCTTGGAAGAGATCAGCCATGCAGCTGCTGCTGCAGAGCTGGGCTGAACCAGCAGCGTGAGCATTAAGGTGAGCAGGGCGTGGCCTTGCTGCATTTTATGTGTTAAATATCCCCTGATGGGTTAAACCAGCATTCTGTTGGCATTGACAGATTGATCTTCAGTCATCCTGACCAGGCATGACTAAATCCCGCACAATATGTGCACAGGTTAATGATAATTTTAAGCTTAAATCCAGCAGTTTCTATAGCATACTGTGAGTCCTTTTTAAAAAAGATCAGAGAAAGCACTTTTTAAAGTGTTTAAAGTCATCTCAAAAGTAGCTAAAAATGAACTTTAATGGATGCATCACCTCCTTCTGTAGGTGGATGATGCTTCATTGACTTTTGTAGAGGTTCTTGAAAGTCAGTTTGTTTAAAATGCTAACTTGTACTGAAGTCCAAAACTAATATTGATTTAAAAGTGAGTTACCCATTATGTGTATTTACTCACATTCAAAGGATTAAATATCTGGTTCTTTGTTTCGAAGTCAAAGTGGTTTCTTCTGTGTGAGTCCTGGGGAATTAATACTTTTGGGGAAAGATAAATTTGGCTTCTTTGTATGTGCAGGTGTTGTTTTAAGCTGATGCCTAGTCTCAGGAAAGGCAGTGGGACGTCACTGCATTGCCCTGGCTGAGGGTTTGGTGTTGTCAGCTTCAGTATTGCTCTAAACTGGGTTGCCTATGCATCAGACAAAACAGAACTGATAGCTTTTCCCACCTCTGATTTGGCTGGGAAATGCTGGCAGTAAATATTTTGTTCCATGCAGTAGACTTCAGAAGATGGACTCAGGGGATGCACAGGAAACAAGTATTGCAGTAATGAGGGCTCATTTTTAAAGCATTGCATTATTATACTGACATTGGTATGACTCCTTTTTAACAGACTTACATATTTCAAGGGGGACTGAGGAGGGGACTGGTCCCTTGGTGTTTTGTTCTACAGCTGCTTGACAGCGTGGCAGAGGCCTCTGCCTACTAAATGTGCTAGGGAGCTGAAGGAGGGGGCTCACTGGAGCTTTCAGAATGGCTCCTGGATCCTAGCATGAGTCACTTTAGATTTTGCACTGTGTGCCTTGGAGATTTGGACTATGTGTCCAACTCTCCCACTGAAGAAAATGATCAGGGAAATTCAGTTAGAGCAGGGGAACTGAAACACACACAGAACATGTGGAAGCAATCCAAGGACAGACAGCCTGAGCTTCCCTGCTGCTCCCTTGAGTGCTGCAGAGCAGCTGAGGGTGCCCAGGAAAGCCACCCTGTGTTTGTACCAGAGCACAGCCAGGCCAGCACTGCTCAGCTGCAGCCAGGACTCCAGCTGTGCACCAGATTTACTCTGATATAAAGCAGATAGCACAAGACTCATAGAATCACTGAGGCTGGAAAAGACCTCCAAGATCATCAAGTTCAAAAGTATTAAGGAGCGCTCACCTGTTCCTGCTCTTTTCACACAGTGACTGCAATACATCTTTCCCTAGTGGTAATCTGAAATTTTCCTACCTTGGGAATCCAATGCATTAAACCATTTAAGCTCTTTCTTTCCCAAAACACAGACCTTTGCTGGCCTGTTCTCTTGGTTAGCTGGTGAATCCTGGTGATTAAATTAATCTGTCGCTATCCTCATGGATGCTGCAGTAGCTTAAAGTCGCTGAGTTTATTAGGGAAATGATACTTGTCTGTTGTGTTGTGGCTTCATTTAATTTAAAACCTGACGTTCATATTATTTGCCTTTGTAACTCCTGCCAATTATTTTTAATATTGCCAACATCCAGATCAAGGACCTACTTACAGCAAAATATTTACACTCACAAAAGCCGTCTGAAAGCCAGTATTTGAATTCTGCAAAGCTATGTTACGTCTTTTTTCTTCAATCTCAAGCACTAATCTGTTGGCACTTTTTGAGGTTTATATAACTTATTCATAATGCTTTGATTGCTGCTGTGCATTTGTCTTTTAATCTGCATGCAGAAAGGTAGTATTTAAAGCTGTTGTGATCCGAGAGTTCAAGTCCAAGGTGTATTTTTGGTTTTTCCACGCCAAATGTCACTGGGTGATGCCTGCATCTTTTTTTCCTCCAACGTTTCAGTAGTCTTGACTGAAACAAGTCATCCACCAGCTTCCAGGAGAGCTGTGCATGAATTCAGGACCTGTCCTTAGGGGACTGGCTAATGCCTCTAAACAAATCGAATAGCTATTTGGTTTATAGCCCGGCTGCACTCGGAATTGCAGCACCCCGGGGGAAAAAAATCTATAGGTCCTGTTTTGCTTTTCATATTGTCA
The DNA here is from genome assembly GCA_013397155.1 of Irena cyanogastra. Lineage (NCBI taxonomy): Eukaryota > Metazoa > Chordata > Aves > Passeriformes > Irenidae > Irena > Irena cyanogastra. Next base: position 491,058 of record VWZV01017084.1, on the reverse strand, counting down.
AAGATAGCAAATAGCCATTTTGTATCTTTTCTTTCTGCAGGAATATGTGGGGTGTTTTGCCTCACAAGGCAGTGCAGGTTGCTTTGTGCTTCTGTTGTTGACTCGATTCTACTGAGCCAACAATTAGTGCTGGTTACCTTGGAAACTGCTCTGAATCCCACTGAGGATTTTGACAGGCACATCTTGACTGAAATTGCTTTGTTTTCACAATTCTGCAAGTATACATGTAGCTAATCCTTTTGTTGTGCTCTGCCTGTGTTCTTTCCCTAAAATGTAGCAAAATTAATAAAACATATTATTTTATCCTTTCCATCTCATTGCAGCTTTCTTTAATCCCTTCTTCTGCCTCAGTGCTCCAGGAACATTAATTACCCTTTAACTGAGCTCACTGTTTTTTCTTGGTAGGTGTTTGACAGGTGACCCTATCAATGTGTGTGAAGTTTTGACACAATTTGCAGTCTCCTTCTTTCTGTTCCTCCTTCCTATCATCCCTTTTCTTTGGTTTTCTCCCGGAGCAGAAAGGGACTAGAATGCTTAGGAGATAAATGAAAGCAAGTAAGAGCAGGTATTCTGCACACTACTCAGGCAGTTGGTTATTTGTGTCTTCTACTGAGCTGCAATCCTTTATTTGGAGAATTGGATTTGAAAGTGTTCACCTTACCTCTTCCTAGAACAGGAATCCTTCCCTCTGCTTTCTAAAAGAACAGTTTTATTCCCTCAAGAAGGATTCTTTCAGTCTGGTGCATAATGCATCGGTTCAAAACATTCAACCCAGAAATAAGAATGGCCATGCAGTTCAAGCATGGTAAACCTTGTTTATGCCTTAAGCAAGTTATGCTTTACAGGGACCAGGTGGCATCTACTGTGGCCACAGGAAGCTCAAGGTCTTGCTGCCACCCTAGTGGCATTGGGTAGAGCTGTTGCCAGAAAGAAGAAAGCGTGATGCTGCTCTAGGCTGGGAAGACTGTCCTGATGAAATTGTGGAGACATGATATGCATTTTCATATAAGGAGGTGCTGTCCCTGTGTCTGTGAAATGGGTTCTCAAGGTGGGAAGAAGCAATAGATAAGTGAGCTGAGTGATCTTGCTGAATGGCAGTCAGGAAACACAGGTGACTACAGGCAGGGAAGGAGAAGAGCTGAGGAGACAAACTGATGTGAGTGGAGCAACTCTGGCCTGAGAAATCACTGACACTGTTCCATGAGGTGATGAGCAAGCTGTTCTCAGGGCAAGCTGTACCAGCTCCCAGTTCACTGCCAGCAGGATCCTTGCATCAGTGCCAGTCACATACCTGTGAGGCAGGGAGAGGCTGTGAGCCCTGCCCATAGGCAGTGTCTCCTGTTAAAACCAGTCCTCAGAATAATCATACAGCATTGCACAGAGGGGATAGGGGAGAGAAGATAAAAGGCACTGCTGGATGAGGGCTGTCACAAACAAACAGCTGAACAGTTTCACCTAAGAAGTGGTGTTCATAGCAAACTCAACTTCTCCATGAGTTGAGTCTGAGGTTATGGTAGGTTGGAAGAAAAAGTGCTAGAGGCTGAAGGACAACCATTAAAAGGGCATGTAAAGAACAGACATCGCACATCACTGTGGAGATGTCTCACAGATATGATTTTTGCTCTTGCCTTTAGTGTTGCAGATTTTTTAAAAAACAATTTTTTAAAACTATTTTGTGGAAATGTTTGTGTCAGGACCTGAAAGCTCAGACACCTGTTTTAAAAGACTCTTGCCACCGTCTGTATATCTGTCTCTGGGGCTGGTAAACATGTCTGTTATAAAAGTTAATGGAATGGAAAGCTGTCATGGGAAATAGAAGTATTGTAGGTAATGTGCCAGTGGAGACATCTGCAGTCCAATGACAAATGCAGCAGGATCAATAAGGAATGAAGGAGAGCTTTGAAATTACATCTTGGCCTTGTACAGGATCTGATCCCAGACACTGGATCGTGCTGTAGCCAGTCTTTGGCATGTAACCTCATTTACCAGCCCCTGTCTGAGTCTCTGTCTGGGAAGGGGGCCTCAGGTATCAGGAGGGAGATGCCTTCTTTGGTGTAATTCTCAGTGCTAGAGTGCCTGGGTTGGGGATTGGGCAGCTCCCGTGCCCCTGGGTGTACTTGTGAGGAGGGCAGCAGCCTTTGGAGGCAGCAGGCCTTCTAAACACAGCCAAGAGAGAAGATTGGATCAGCATCCTCTGTGCATCTTAGTTCTGGAAAGGGTTTGTGTCCCCAAGTCATCTCTGGGACACAGAGATTCTAGATCTCCTGAATTGGTATGCTGGGGTTTGTAGAAGAATTGGGCTGACCTCCAAAACCAGGAGCATAGAGTGCTTAATTTGTTTGAGCTTTAACTTTGGTTTGAATTAGTGTAGTGCCCCAGACAGGGCTCTGTCCTTCAGCAGGGCAGAGTCCTCTGTTCCTGCCACAGAACAGCCGTGGCACTGGCAGCAGCTGGGCAGAGCTGACCTGGCAGCCCTGTTGGTGTGGTCTGAAGTGACCTTTGAGGGAGCAGCAGAACTACTGTCCTGGTATGTCAGCCCTGGCTTCTCACCTCAGCCTGCTCCCTGTCAGGGCTTTGGAGAGCTCATGCTGAGGGTTTTCACTGTGTTTTCTCTCTGTTATGGATGTTCCATTCAAAGACTGCCTGTACCTTAGGGTACTGTATTCCCTGACATCTGTGAAGCTCTGTCTATGTCCTCTATCATGAACAGCTGACATCTTGGTAAAAAGGAGCAGCATTTTAGTCTCTACAGAATGCAAAGAAAAGGCATATTACTGTTCTTTGTTCTGCTGGAGTCTAAGGTAAAGCCATGCTCCTTATTGGTTTAAGAAATAGATCTATTTGTTGTAACTTGTTATATGTTAGTGCTGTTTCTGTGGCATGAAGTACAGTCAGAGAGAGTCTGTCTGTTTAAAGAGAGGGAAAATAAATGTCTACAAGCAAAACCATGTCTAATGAATACATAACCCAGATCCACAGCACTCAAGCTGCCTAATTTTCCCTTTTTTTGGTCTTGTTTTGGTTTTTTTGTTTGTTTGCTCTTTATCATTAGGCTGCCTTGAACTTTAACTGAACCATAAGAAAACTATGAAAAGTCTCAATAGCAGCCCCGTGAGGATTTGACTTACCCACTGGATCTTCTATTTATAGTGTCCATTAGTACAGAAAAGTCTGTCCTTTTGCAGCAGTCATGTATGGCAAAAGCACTGTTCTGATGAACTGCCCATGCCCCCTGTGTCACCCAAAATATCCATCAGCAGAGTGTTCAGAAATAAGCCTTTCTTGATTTAAGAACACTGCCAAACAAAACAAACTAAACAAAACATAGAAGCCCAGAGGCCATTTTTATTTTTATTTACTTATTTTGCGTAGCCTGAAATAGAAATTTCTGTTTATCAGGAGACAACCTTTCACCCTCCTGCATAGCTCCCAGTGAAGCATTATCTTTGTCCCAAGCAGATTAAATCAGGAAGAGAGCTGAGAGAGTGAGAACTGTTTTCCAAGCTTGTAGAACCCATTTGTACTGGAGAACCAGGCTGGATGGGAACAAGTATAAATTCTATTACAAAGGAGGCAGTTTTTAATGATTTATCTTAAACCTGCTGGAAGGAGGGTTGCAGTAGCTTGGCTGATGGAAAGCAGTTGACCAAGGGGATTTCCTTTGGATATGCTCCAGGGTACTAAACCTGATATACATTTGCATATTCTATATCAGAAATTAATTGGAGCATTTTGTTAAAATTTTCATGTGAGCATAAGCTTCAAAAATTGATTCTTTAACAGTCTTCCTCATTGAGTTTTGATTTGTTCATCTGAGCTAATAGTACAGTCTTGATGATGTTGCTTTTGTCTGTGGTGTTGTGATCAGTAGCTTGGTGGAGGTTTTGACAGGAGGGCCACGTGTCACATCCTTCAGGTGTGAGGTGGTGGCAGGAATTGGTGCGGGGTCCTCTGTAGCCATGGCACTCAGTGAAGCTCTGTGCTGTCCTCCATGCTCACCAGAGCTGTCAGGTGATGCTCTTTCCTGCTCTGAAAGAGCAGAACCTGAGCAGGGATATATCAGCTATCCCAGGATGCCTTCTGGAGGAGCAGTTTGTCTCTCTCCAGCCCGTGGAAGCTGCAGCAGCACGCCGTGGTGTGGGGAGGGCCCGTGTGTCTGCAGGGGCCGCGTAGGCCACGCCGCAGGTTCAGCCTCCTGGGTTTTCCCAGCTTGTGCTTTGCAGGCTGTGTGTGCCTCACAACACAGGGAGCTGTCAGGACCTGTAAGGATTCCAGATTTGTGTCCAGTCCGCTGGTCTGCAGCAGCAGCACCATGTGAGAGTCTGGGAAGTGTCTGTTTTGTGTTTCTCACGAGAGGAAGGAACCAAGAGGTGCCAAGAAGCACCCCCAGCATCCAGCAGGTGTGGAAGCAGCCCAAAATGAGGTGCAAAGCCCCAGAATGACGTGCAGGCCCCTGAAAGGCAGCTGGGAAGATTGCTGGGCTTTAAATCAATATCCTTATTCTTTGATCTGTAGGACTGGCCACATGCGTGACTTGATTGGTGGGGTTCTGGTGCTCCATTTGATCTACTTAACCACAAAGGGGAGTTTCATCTCATACTAGGGATGTGTTGTTGGATAGAACTGCTATTTGTAGTCTCCTTCTCCTACACGCACCTATATTGTAGCCTCATCTCAAAAAACAGTTGATTTGTTTCCTCCAATGTAGAAGGCTGCCAGAACTTCTCACCCCTGACAGTAGGAAAGCAGCATCTTCAGATTTCTAATCTGAATTTATCCTCAAGTTTATATTCATGTATTTCAAATGTTTTTTTTCAAACTAATGTTTTTCAAATCCGTTTGTTTTTTCATTGCTTAGTAGTTGTTCTGGTGTATTCATCCATCCACTTTTGCTGCTGGCAGCAGCCAATGGACCTGTTGCAATCACTGCCCTCCAGGTGACCAGCCAGGAGTGCAGTGAATTATAAGGTATAAACACAAACAATTAGGAATGTTCTTTGCCAGTGGGTGGGGATTTTTAATATCTTGTTAAGTAGTTTGTGTAAAAGAAAGATTAACCTAGCACTTTGGTTTTAGACAGACATGGCTGTGGTAATTCACATCTGTGGTTTTTGGGAAAAACTACTGGCTTTTCTAAAGGACAAATTAAGAGGAATAGCTTCACATTGAAAGTACAAGGGAATTCTGTAAGAGTAACTGTGAACATAAATCATTATTAATCTAATGGACAGTCCCTTGTCAGAGTGGTTGCTGTGAAGTTACATGTAGGGCATTGATTTAAACATACTTGCCCTTCCCAGCCAGTTCTTGCCTGAAGGACATGGTAATGGGTGAGCAGAGCTTTTATTCCTGCCCTCAGGATGGTGACTAATGGGGGCTCTGGCAGGAGCAGGGTGTATTGACATCTGCCATTACAAACCTCTGTCTCCACACAAGGGCTGGAGAAGCAGTAAAGTTTTGCTCTGCTCCCAGGTGTGCCCAGCTGTGCAGCTGGTGGGTTGTGACTGTGCAGCTTGTGGCCTTCCCTGGGGGTCAGCTCCATCTGTGTTGGAAACAGTTGTCAGACAGCACTTGGAGAGGGAAGGGGTTTATTTCCACTGAGTTTGGCTGAGAGAGAGAAATATATTGGTTAATGACTAAGGGAGAGCAGACTCATACACAGATAAGAACCACAAACCCTTTGCTCTCTGAATTCTGCTGGACCAGCCCTTAACATCTTCATTTGTTGCATCAAAGGTACCTGAACTTCCGGAGGGGAGGAAACTTCTCTGGTTGCTTCCACATGCGGCTGTGTGCCTGATGACATTCCACTGCACCTTTGAGCGAGTCTGGAGTCGAGCTGAGACAGTTTCTCAGTTTGGAAGAATTGACTCCTTGAGTGGTTCTACTACTGCATTCTGCTCACCAGAGCAGCCAGTGGCTCAGCCCTTCTCAGGTGTGCCACACCTGGTGGGCAGTGGGGAGGAGCAGAGCGTGGGTTCTGTGGCACCCAGCTCTGCCAAGCATGCAGTGCCTGAGTCAGCTCCATGAACAGAGCATGCTGGGGGCCAGCAGCAAGCAGCCCATTCCACCAAAAAAATATCATCCTCTGCCATCCCTCTGCATGGTACTCCGACCTACTTTTAAAATAAAGCTTTGTGTGGCAGTCTTCAAAGGAGTGAGGAAGATGAAGTATTGATTTTAACCATGCAGGGATGTTATTTGGCCTTTCAAGTCCCTCATTAGCATAGATGGCTGTCTAGGGAGTGCCTTTAATGCATACTGTGTGCTGCTGAGGAGGAATTAGAGTCCAAAGAGTATGTTGGAATGTAGCTAACTTCATCTAGTAAATATCAAGAAATTGCATTACTCAGCTGCCCATTCTACCTGTTTGCAAAACAATACCTACAGAAATTTTTCTAGACATTTACTAGATGATCGTCTTAAAATATTGCAGTTGCTGCATGTTGTCCCTATAGAAGGAACATTTAATAATGATGCTTTGTGCATCTTGCTTAGAGCAAGCTCCTGATTTTTAGAAATACTTGGCATTTTCCACTGAAACCTTTGAAATATCTGGTCTTTCTCTTTTATTTTTAATGATTTCCTTATATTTCAGGAAAAAAGATTACCTTTTAAAAATGGATTAAGTCAGCCTCTGTTTTTTTATTGTTTAAGCTAATCTTTCTGATTTTAAAACACCATTCTGATTGGCATGCTTCTCTTTCTTTTTTTCTGCCTTTGCTACTGCCACAGAAGAAGTGTCTGCGAGGATAGTACAAGTAGTAACAGCTGAAGCTGTAGCAGTCCTGAAAGGTGAACAGGAAAAAGAAGCCCAGCACAAAGATCAGCCTGGATCACTACCTTTAGGTAAAATGAGGCAAAGAATGTTCCAGGTATCCTTGTGTCTGCAAATGTCTGTATGTATATTAAAAATGCAGTTCCAGCTGTGTATTCACGTTGCTTATGGTTGTGGGTAAACATAGCCACCACTGGATAAATGCTGCAACCACAGGATTATGGCAGGTTCTTCATGGCCATGTGACTGTCTCATTCCCTGTTTGCTCTAACAGCAGTTCTCCACTTTGTTTTTGACTTGTGGTTGAGTAGCTCAGCCATGAGTGTGTTTGGTGGTAGGGCTTTGTCACCATGTTGGTTGGGACTGTTTGTGCTCACCCATGTGCAATGTGAAGGATTAATGTCTGAAGAGGCAAAGATAGAGTGACATATAAAAAGAAAGTGAAGCTTTGCTGGTTGGGTGGCAGCTGCTCAGATAGATGGAAGGGGAGCAGCTCCACAGGAAGCAGAAAGGAATGGGGCACACCAGGTTGAGAGCACCAGGCAGAGTGAGGGCAGATTGTGGAAGGAGTCACATGGTAAAAGCAAATTCCAGCAGTCTGTACTGGAAAGGGTTACAATGCCAGTGGTCCGTGCTGTGTCTCCATCCTTCTGTTGCCTCCTGAAATATACATGTGTGTGTGTCTATCTCTCTATCTGTCTGTCTATCTATCTATCTATCTATCTATCTATCTATCTGTCTATCTCTCTCTCTCTCTCTCTATCTGTCTATCTATCTATCTCTCTATCTCTCTCTACCTATCTATGAAAGAAGGTAGGTATACAACCATTTGTACCTAAAGTGCTTGCTCCTTGCCAGAAAACTTCAGCAGTAGCTCAAAACATGTACACCAAAGGCCAGAGAAAGGACATGCTCCATTTTGAGGTAAGGAAGTCTTGCAAGCCTGTCCTGGGATAGATTCTGCTGAGTGCATGTTCATTGTGATTAAATCAAAACAATGCCCTGCAGTGTTTTCCCCACAGGCAATCTGCTTGCTTTGGTGCAGCACTTGGCCCTTGCCTAGGAATGAATTAAAGTCAATGAGTAATTTAGAATATTTGTTGGAAATTTGGTTCCCACGTTTTTTCGCTTCATTGAACTAACTTAGAACTGCAGCAGGGAGATGTGTTGCTTGGTAATTCCCTTCTTTGCAGAGACTCAGTTTTACATGGAAGACTTCAATTCTCCAAATCACTTCACTCAGGCCTGGGAGAGGCAAAATGGATATTCAGTCCCACCTAGTCAGATAAGTAATTTAAAAGACATTGTGAGAAAGAAGTATGTCTTCAGTTAACAACTGTTGGTGTTACAGTTCCTGTGGTCAGATGCATTGCGATGAGTTTATAAATACTCTGTCCCTGGACAGCACATCTTAAGGACAAGTCACATATGGTCTTTTCCAAATCACACTGAAATCAATAGGAGGAAGCCTGGAAAATTCTGTTGTAGCTTTGAAAGTGACCTGCCTGTGCTTGGAAAGAAGCTCTGAACAGTAAACTGAGATCCGCCTGTTGAAAGGTGCTGTTGATAAGACAGATCTGTTAAAACAGATTTGTTTGGATTTTTTTTTTTCAAACATTGGTTAAGCCCCAGGAGTGGATCTGTTTTTAAAGAAAAAAATTCTCAAAGTGATTGGTATGAGATCAAACGCAGAGGTTATGCTGAGTTCATTTAAGAAGCTTGTTTAGGATTTCATCATACTTGAATTGAAGTGACTGAAAAAAAATCATTTGTTTTCAGCATCTGGCCTCATGACTGGGAATGAATGTAAATCCCAGTCCAAGTGCATCTAAGTTTTCACTGTGCCTTGCTCAGCTGAATCACTGTTCTGTCACAGCTGATATAAGTTCCCAGTGTGATATCTTTTGCATTTAGACAAGCAATATTTGCATGTGTTCTGTGATTAACCTTGAATGCAGTAGAAGGAAAAAAAAGTGTGCAGAATGGAGTTTTTTCATGTACTCAAGGTGGATTAAAGAGATTGGGTGCCAGTTTCTGATAGCTGGTGTGAATTTATAATACCTCTGTGCTCATATGCTTTTTTGTTTTTGCTGTGGTTGACTGAACAATTTTTAAGAGGCGATACTGATTTAAAAAAGTATCTTGTATTTGATTTTTATATTGTGCTTTATAACCAGAATTTTGAGAGCAATTAATGCAATTAGAAAATGAATCAACAACAGAAGAATAAATCCTTTTATGATAATTTCAAAAGTCCATGTATTCTGCAAGGGTCTGTCTAAAAATCCAGCAGGCATGAGTCCTCATCAGATAATTCCTCAGCTGGGAAGAACAGGCTGACTGCAGCTTACATCATGTATTGGTCTTCCTGGAATTAATGACTATCTCATTTTCACTGTTTGACTTCTAGCAGTTGAAGAGTCAGCCAACCTGCCTCCTTCCCCACCTCCATCACCAGCTTCTGAGCAGACTGGAGTTCTGGAGGAAGGTAAGGGTCTCCTGGACATTGCAGTGCAGAGCTGTCAGCAGAAGAATGAGACATGAATCTAAAGGATGGGGGAATCAGAAAATGGAGATACTTCCTGCAGTGGAAATACTTCTCATGTGAAAAGATGAGGCATTCTCAGCAATAACTCCCCATCTGCAAACCAGCTGCAGTGCATGGATGAGGTAGATACATGCACAGAGGTAGCTGAGGGATGTGCTAAGTACATCCATGCTAAAGAAAAAGAGATATAGTGCTGCTCACCTTTTTGTCTATTGTATTCAATATGAGCCAAAGTGTCTGCTGTCCCAGTGTGGTTGCCAAAACTATGGTTAATCATAGGTCATCTTTTGTTTCTTGAGATGTGTTTGGCTGCATTTTTAAAATTACCATTGCCTTTTGGTTTGGAATCTTAAATGCATGAAAGCAAGGAGATTCAGAGCTGGATCCTTTCTTTGGCCCTTGACCTGTAATTCATGCTCTGGTGCCTGCATGTGTTGGAAGTTCTGCACACAAAGTGCAGCAGTCACATTCTAGTCTTACAGAGCAAATTTCTATTCTGTTCTGCACAAGTGTTCAGTTTCAGTAGCCCTGCTGAAACTCCTGCTGAAATCTCCTCCAGCAAAGAACTGAAGCGTTGGCTTAACGTTAAGCAGAGGCCTGAATCCCAGCGAGGCTGCCGCAGTGTAGGCGTGTGCGTGAGTGCTTTGTTCAGCAGAACACAACTGCTGCATCAAGGCCAGCAGCATAGGGAGACAGCAGTGTGTTCAAACTGAGCTGTATCATGGGGATAAGAAGGATGGATTTGGGTTCAGAATCTCCAGGGGACTGTCAGTTGAACTCTGCCATGTCAGTAACGTTTGTATGTCTTTGCTTACTTCCTTCTTGAATTTTCTTTCAGCGTTTTCTCTTTCTTTTTGTTGCATAAGTGCATGAAAATAATTTCTTATCATCTGCTGAACAAACTTTGTTAGTATTTTAACACAGAGCCTCTATGAATTTTGCAAGTGGATGGTTGCAATTTCACATGCTAGCATACTCAGTTAATGAGGACACTGCAATTAGGCATGTTCCATCACACAGTCATTTTTGACACAATGAAATTACAGGCTGTGTTAACAACATTTGTCAGTCCACTCTACTGGAAGGCCCTACTGGGTGTGGTTATTAACACTTGTAAAGAACTTGAGTAATTGATTGTTGTTGTTTTTAAAAAAAAAAAATCATCTGCCTATTGTGTGTTTAAAAAACAATAAAACAGTTCCTAGACTCGTCACACAGAGGTAATGGCAACCAAAACTATTAACTGAAAAGAGAACTGGTTAGGCATTAGCAAAGATTTTTAGAATTGTTACCAGGGCTTTATCGCTGGTTTTTAATATATAATTCACTTGGCTAGTCCTGTGTATGCTTTTTGATTTTTCATATAATGGTAAAGGGCTTGTTCTTCTGCTTCAGGCCAATGTCAAGGTTCTTCATTAGCCTCAGGCTGAAGTTTGGCTTTGTGTGCTGCTTGTATCAGCTGTATGTTTGCATGTATTTTAGGATTTTACAAAGTACTTACATTGCTGAATTGACAGGAGGTTGTAGATTGGCCCCATAGCAAATGGAAAGCTAGTTGTACTAACACAGGAAGGTGGCAAAACACTCTACAACTTGAGGTTATTATCTGCTGCCAGACTGCAGCTCCCAGCTGTGCAAATGACTCAGCAAGTCACTGAACTTCATTGCTTTCCTTGCATGTAGAATTGAATTAATATAATAGCAGTTACCCTGCAGAGGTGGTTACAAGGGCTGAAGGGACAGTACATGTTTTGATGATTTACACAATGTCATGGTTTTTAATAACTTTCCAATAATTTTCTTAAACATTAGTCAAAAGAGACTTTTCCACAAGATGGAAGATTTTGATTCAGTGCTTCATTTTTAAGAGCAGATGGCCAGTTTGTAAGGGAAGTATGAATAGAAGTGATGTCCTGAGTCTTCAATGAACTGTGCTGGAAGTTTCTTGTTTATGTCTGGTTCTCAAACAGGAACTCTCAGCAGAGTTGTTTGAAGCAACAGAAAGAACTTGGAAATAATTTCACCAGAAATTTATTATGTTGCTTTTTACCAAAATATCAGTGCTGTGAGTTCAGTGTAGTAAAAATGGTGGTGAAAATCTTGTGCTCTGCTGTGTATTAGAAGATACAGTCCTTATTTTCTGTGGGTAAGTTCAGTTTTTGCTGACCTAGGTGAGCCAGACCTGTCAATTTTATTCAGGCAAAGTTCCCATTCAGAAGAGTTTGCCTCAGTAGGGTTTGACCCAGTTTTACTGTACTTGTTTAAACATCCTATTCCCTATACCATCTGGCAATCCATCCTCATGCATCTTTACATTGTCCATCTTTCTGCTTAGTAAAATACAGTTTATTAATCAATTGAACAAAAAAGGTGAGCACTTGGTGTATCTGCCTCAGACTTTTTTTGTCCCTTCTCCTAGAAGCTTTTCCTAATGCACTTGTCAGTGTGTGTCGCATTGCTTTGAATCCAGGAGACTTCTTCAGTCAGCGTAGGAAGGAAATCACTGTGGTAGACTGACAAAGGTGGATGTGGCCAGCCATGCAGCAAACACAAATTAAAAGGAAAAAAAAAAAAAAAGATAGGAAAGACAGAGAGGTTTGTGGGTCAGGTTTATTCCATGAGAGAAAGGAGTCAGTTGGATGTAGGTTTCTTTGATTTGGCTGCAGGAAAACATTCAAATGAACCTGTCCCTTTTTACTGCTGCAGAAGGTAAGAGAACTGATTTGCCTTATTGAAATTACTATTTATTTAAACTATAATAACATAGTTTTGTTCAGGAAATTAAATTCTCCGTAGCACTCTCTAATCCTTTTATCAGTTGTATCTGGTCTTGCAGGACTGAGGTAATATTCTAATTTATTGGCATTTCTTTTATGCCTTTTGATGATGGTCAGCAATGTCTTCATGAAAAAAAAATTAAACATTATGGGATAGAAAGGTGCCTCTGATGGACTGTCTTCCACTTTGAAATAGGCAGGTTAGCCTTTATATACCAAATAAGAATGTTTTGTAAACTGAAAAGAATCAAGTGTTGTATGAAAATGGATCTGGTGACAGTGAAAGTTACTTCTTGAAAGGCATTCTTAAAATTTACAAGGAAAGTAAAGCAGAATTAGCCATTGTGAGAAGTGGTTTTAATCTTGGACTTAAAAATGCATTAGGGATTTTCCCATGTATTGAGATGGAAAAGATTAGAAGGGACTATAATAACAAAGGATTTTTCTTGTTGCTGAAATAAAAGCATAGCCTCCTTAGAAGACATCATTATCCTGTTAATGAAATTATCTGCATTAATTCTGAAAATATCTTTCTTCAGAATGATAAAAAACCAATGTAAATCTGTAAAATAGCCACAGATGCAACAGCCCCAAACAGCAGCAGGCTTTGCACTCCTGGTAATTTTGGACCATCACAATAGCATGTATTAAGCATTTTTACTGCTGTCAGTTCCTGCAGTTTTAAGGAGCAGAGGCAAGGCCTCTGTTTTCTTGCCCACAGTCTGTTCAAAGCCTATAAAGAAGGGATTTTCAGTCTTATTTGCAACAATATAGAGAATGCTGGGATTTCACCTTCACTCTTGTTGGTGCATTTTGCTTTTGAAGGGCCCCTGGATAAGTAAACCCACAGCTGGGAGGAGAACCTCCCCTTCTGCACATCTTCCTTCTCTGTGTTCAGCTTCTTGACCATACCAACCTTCCCTTCTTTTCTTCATGTCCCAGTTCCAGCTGAATAGGTGGCAAGTGCTTCTGTTCATTCAGCTCTTGTCTTCAGTAATTCATGGGCTGGTGTTGAAGGGGGAGTTGAAGTTTTGAACCTTCTTGGATTTAGGAGGGAGTTGATTCCTGGTCTCTCATGCCCTGAACTGTGGGCTCACCCCCTGTAATTTGCCTTTGGCAAACTCTCAGCTCCCTCAAATCTGTTACAGAATTTTGTAGATGTTTCTATGGAGGAGAAATCCACAGGTTCTGCACTGCAAGTAGATTAAGATGGTTCCCTGCAACCTTGCTTCTAGCTCTTGAGTACTAGAGGGGGGAAAAATTGGAAGCTTGGGCACAGTGCTGTGCGTAGCATTTCCTATTGCAGTGCTCTGCAGAGCTTCCTGCTTGGCAGAAGTGGGTTGCCAGGTTATCTTTCCACACCTGCCTCTTTTAATATTGCATAAACCCCTGAAAATGGGGGTTGGGTTCCACTACAGAAGAGGAGCAGCCAAATTATCAGTGGTTTGGGCACTCTTTGTTCCCTGAAAGAACCTGTGAATACAGTTCTCCTAACTGAGTTCCATGTGGGGTCTTTGTGCACACAGCATACCTTTGGTCCCAGCCAGCCTCAGTGCTGGCACCAGTCTTAAACATGGACCCATGGAATTGTTTTCTCCTGCAGCAATCCTTTCCCAGGCAAAAGAAATCCATGCCGTGACATTACAGGATACTTGCTGCTAGTTACTTGAGAAAGCAGAGGAGCTTTTTGTAAAGACACAGATGTTGGTTTGTCATGATGCACCATAGAAATAAACTTAAAACTTCCTGTTGTTTGCCAGTAAGAACCTTAGAGCTCTTATAAATGGGATTGTTTTGGATCAAAATTGTTTCCAAGGCTTGGGTAATTGCAGTTAGGGTAGCATTCCTGAGCCCTCTTGTTTTGGTGTCCCACAAAAAGATCTGTTATACTGCCTGTGTTAAAACCTCATTTTCTGACAGTGTTTTGGATCTAAGAGTGACAGTTTTGGGGGCTCAGGGGGAATCCTGTAAGTTATAAATGCCTTTAGAAAGACCAGGGACACAAAGTATGGATTTGTACTTGAAGCTGGTAGGAAATCCAGTGGAACAGCTGCAGCTGCTAAAAGCACCCCATGAATCAGTGTTCATACACTGAGAATGGACTTAAACATCTTTTCTCTGGCACTAGATGTTTGGTTTTTCATAGCTTTATTCATGATGAGAGGACTCCTCAGCCTACAGAAGGTTCCAAGTCTCCCCTGTAGGCTTGTATAAGTAAGGTGGTAGGCCAGTCATTTTCATTGGGTAGAGTTATTTTTCTTTGTCTTGCAGAAACAACTCAAACTGCCCCTTCCTGTACTTGTCAGTAGCTGATGTAGTCCCACTGATGTGGTTTTCTGCAGGTGATGGGAATAAGCCTGTCATTCCAAAGCATTAGCAAACACTGAGGTGGGAGCTAGTTCACCCATGGAAACACAACACAACAGCATAAAATATAGGACTAACAGAGACTGCTGTGAGCAGCACTTTGTGGCCTTTATCAGGGAAAAAAAGGTAGCTAGCTATTTGAGGAAGGGGTTTTTTTTTTTGCTTGTTTAAATGCTGCATATTTATAGGAAGAAGAAAAGTGGGGAATTCTAAAACAGGTACAGTGGCTGAAATGTAAGCTGGTTTTCTTTTTAATTAAAGAACTTCTTAAATTTTACACTTTTAAGTACTAAATCTGATGACTATGAGGACTACAACTGTGTCAGGACACTTCAGAGGTTTTTAGTACATAGTGTATAATAGATATAGTGTGAGTTGTGAGCTGTGGTTTGTGCACAGCATGTGTTCTTCTAAGTAATCAGTGTGTAGTTTTGAAATTCCCTTACTCCTAGGATTGGTTTCTGAGGTTGGTTAACCCAGTAGAAAGGGCCAGGTACATGCTCCATGTGTTAAAATGCACAACTGCCTCATTCCTCCATGCTGCATTAACCGATAGCCTGGCTGGTGTCATCCACTCCAGCATGACACAGTGGCTGGTGGTGCTAGAGCATGTGTCCATCCTGTTTGATTTTTCCCGTGTGTGTCTGTGTGTCTGTCTGTCCTGCAGCCTTTGTCTGTGTGTGTCTGTTTGTAAATGCAGGGGCAGAGGACGAGGTGGGGCTGCCCTGGCACTGCCCTGGCTGTGTGCCAGCTGCCGGCAGGGAGTGGCGCAGACACCCGGCCCCCTCCATTTCAGTGTCTGTGCCCAAGGAGGAGCCCTGCAATTCGGATGAGGAGTACTATGAACACCCTTTGTTCAGCTCGGAGTGGGCTGGCTCTAGTACACACCCCAGTGCCACAGTGAAGAGCACAGAGGTCTTGTTGGGCTGTGATGAAGGTGAACTGAGCATGGTCCCATTTCGTTCCTCTTCCCCTCTACTCACCTGCCATCCATTCCGTTCTTTATGTGCCTGGCATTGCTGCCTTCTGGAGAGGGAAACCTGGTTGTGTTTTCTCCCCAGATGGAAATTATGCCCCTCCAAGAATGTCTCTGTGTCTAGGTAAAGCTGCAGCATGAGCAGCTTTGGGGTCAGTGTAACCATGGTTCCCACTTAAATCAGGGCTCTTGTTCTTCAGGCCTGGCTTATGGCAGAAGCAAAAGGAGCAGCTAGTTAAAAGAACTGGAAGCTAATTTGTTCTTTGTGCCAGAGAAATACTGCCAAGAGCAGTATGCAGAATAGGCCACAATATTGTTACTGAAAGTAAGTCAGTTGTTTACACAGTGGGGGAAAAATATGTCTATACCAAAGATAGTCCTGGAAGGACTTTAATTCTCCAGCAGGTGAAGTAGGTAAGTTTTACTCCAGTGTAAACAGGTAATTTCAGGCCATATTGGGTCATGTTTGATTTCCAGTTGTTTTGTGGACACACTCCCATTTGCATTGTGCAGCTGACTGCAAACACAGAGGTGAAAAAAGCCTCTATGTACCTCCTGTTTCTATGACCAGTAAGTAGTATTTTATCAGTAGGGGTTATGTAAAAGTAAAATCAAGGGAGAATCTTTTCCAGTGACTAACAGAACAGCTGACTTCTCAAAGGTGAAATAGTTGATGTTTCATTTCACAGCACTCAGTCTTAAGAGCTGAAGTTAAAAGTAGTACTGGATCCTCTAAAGGTTTGTGTGTCAAGAGAATGGAGCTGTCTCCCTGAACCTGGTCACTGCTCAGTTTAAGAAAACTAGAATTGTTCAGAATTAACAGGATAATTACAGAATTAATGGCCTAATAACTGTAACAGCATAAGTAAGAGGTCAGCACTAATAACTGAAGATTGTTCATGTTAGCATATCTAACTGAAGGTAGGGAGATAGAAAAATCCCAGGGGTAGCCTTACTTTAGCTGTGTGCCTACAGCTGTACATAACAGCCTGATGAGTTCATGGGCAGCCTCCTTTTCAGTCACATCATCTGCCTCTGGTGAAAGTGTAAATCTTAGAACATCTTTTCCTCTAGGGGAGAAAAAAGGCAAATAAGCTGGATCATGACTGGAAAGATAGGTATTGTGAGACCCTGAGATCCTCTCAGCTGGTGAGAGCACGGCACTAAAATGCCAAGATTCAATCCCTGTATGGGTTGGTCACTTGAGAGCTGGACTTGATGATCCTTCTGGGTCCCTTGTAGCTGAGACCATTGTGTGAAACAGCTGTCCTTGCTGGCAGCCTGTTTGGCATAAGAGTCTGCTGCTCAAGGAGAGGCTGTATGATTCTTTTGTTAATTCAAGGATAACTTTCTAGTTTGAGTAATTATTTTTATTCATGTGGCTTTGTATGAAATGTTTCAGGAAATGAAAGAGTATTGCTCAGGGTAAAATAAGAGGCTTTCCTTAGTATTTTTTAATTGAGAGGGACGCACATACAAATGTACATAAAATCAGAAAAGTAAAGCAAATTGTTCAAGTCAGGGTCTGTTGTAGCTGGAGACCTGTTGTCCTGCAAGGCTGCTTTTACAATCTGCCCACATGCAAATATTTCTACAATGCTCAGGCATTGGTCTGGGTCTGATTCTGAATCTTCTGGCTTCTGTTCATTTAAGATACAGTATCTAATCTTAATTATTTTACGTTATTAATATTGTGTTGTTCTTTACATAGTGGTATTTTCTCAGCCTCAAATAGTGTTTATGTTCCTTAAATCACTCTTTTAAGGCCATAGCTGAAATGGATGATTGTCTGGTTTTCACTGGGCCATTCTCAGAAGAAAAACGAAGCCCTTGTAATTCCAAGAGGATGGATACAGCCACTTGCAGATTTGAAGTCACTTTGTTCTAGGCCTGATTCAGCAAAGTACTTAATCGTGAGACACATTTTAAACTCAGGGATGTCATTAGGTTTCCTGCAGCATGGCTGCTGGTCAGCTCCTTGAGTGTGTTGCTGAATCAAAGGATTCACACTTAATCCTCACTTCTTACCAGAGGGAATACTAATAGTGCACAGTAATTTTTGTCTGAGTAGTAGTGGCAGGAGTACAAGCCTGGAATGGAGATTTTTTTTCTAATAATTCTTCTGCCATGGCACAAGCAAAGACTGTTCTTGATTCTACTGTACTGATCCTAGCAGCCTATAGGCTGAGTGGTATGTTTTAGAAATTTGGATGAACAAATAGTTATATTGCATTCATTGGTTTCTTTAACTTAATTGGTGGTGAGGAGCCTGGGAATAAGTGGGAAAACAGCAAAGAAAATAAAGAGTCTTTGCGTTAAAATAGTGATTTTCGCATACAGATTTCAGATGTCAGACAGCGCAAGGGAGAAATCGTTTATAAACCCATTCAGTGTAGGGAACTTGGTAGAAATCTTGCAAAAACCATTAATCATCAGCCATGCATAAGGCCTGTTATGACTATGAAAGTTCTCAGTATTTTGCCAAATCCAGGATTCATACAGTAGATTGACTTGCTGGCATTCAGCAGTCTGTATTACCGAGGTCAGTGGAAAGAAATCAATGCCTCATACCTTCCTCCACCTCAAGTTGAATGTCGTGTACTGGACTAAACAGCACATTTTTTAGAAAAATATCTGTACTTTGAGCTCATTGATGCATTAGTGTTGTCAGAGCCATCCATCATTTCATTCCATCTCCATTTCCAATGACTCTTTGACCCACTGTCATCCTTGGGAGAGGTACGCCTGTAAAACACTTTCAGCTCTCATCTTACAGCATAAACATGCTTGTCTAGGGAGAGGCAGGCTTTTGGTTTGGTTTTTTCCGTTAGGAAAATTCAGTTCCATGGTGGCTAAAATGAACTGGGTACTGGCAGTCCTTTACAGACTTACATCGAAAATATTGAGCTGAAAGGATTATGTAAATGCAGTCCAGAAGGGGTTATGTAAAAGCAATCCTGTTCAGCTTTGTGCTTGGTGTTTACTGTTGGTGATGATGTCACCTGTTTTTTCCATCCCCAAGAAGAAGAACCAGTAAAGAGTCCGATGGCTGTGGGAGTGAAACCTGCTGCTCTTCTTGGGAAGCAAGTGGGGAAAGAGCACAGGTCCCTTAATCCTTTGGAGCAGGCAGAGGCCCTCTGTGAGGGTCAGTTGGATTCTGTGTGTCATAAAGAAAAAGTGCCAAATGTGGCATCCAGCAGGGAGAGTATGCCCTTTGTGGTGGGAGCACTCCTGAAAGACACACCCCCTTTCTTGGCTGAGGAAGGTGTGTCCTCCTTAGGTTTGCATGTGTTTGCTGCCAGCAAATCCTTCTCCAGCTTTCTCCAGTGCTTTCCAAGCCTGCTTCATTTTCTGTTTTTCCCATTTATTGGTATGACTGCTCTTGTTATTATGCTTGAAGAGTGTGTAGTGGATAATATGATTGTCTCGGTGCTGTATGACAACATGGTTTCCCACCGCTGCGGCTGATTCCTGAGTTTTTTACTTTGCCATGATAAAATATGCTTTGCAGCTAAGCTTATTCCTCTGTGTAAGCCTTTTCTCCCCATCTCAGATGTGTTTGCCAGTCACATTGCTAATCTATGTATTTTTTTTCTTTTTGGTGCAGAGGTTCATCTGCATTTTTTCAAACAGCAGATTTACCACCTTTGACTATGACATAAAGATGCTTAAACTGTAGAAATGTTTTTATTTGCAGTGTGCAGGATTTTTGTTTGGTTGGTTTGGTTTTTTTGTGTGTGCTTCAGTGCATTCTGGTTTAGCTTCTTAAAGCTATTGCTTCTTATATCATACCCTTGTCATCCATTGCAATCCACCCCTCCTCTCCTCAGTCATTGCCAGAACTCCTATTTTTCGTGTGTGCCACATTATTACAGATGTTTAACCCTGCTGGAATGCCCTTCTTAGGCAAAATCTCCATCACTTCCACTGGGACATTTGCCTTCAAAGTGAAGGTTAGGATTGGGTAAACTGTGTGAAGTTTAGGCTTAGTTTCTGACCAAAATGTTTACTGCAGTCATCTTTCAGTACATAAAAACTAAGCTTCAGTATTTTTCTTTTAATGGTATTTCTCTTCAGCCAGTGGAACAAGGTGCAAAGACACCTTGTGTGGAGTAGTGATGTACCCACTCCCTACCTAAGGCTAAGGAATGATGCATTTAGGAGGTTTGTGTTCTGAATGGCCCAGCTGAAGAACACTGAATTCCTTTGGCAGTCAGAATATGCTTTGATGCCATTGGTATTGTTTGCTTGCACTACAGCAAAAGATACAGTGGGATACATGGAGAAAAGCAGTATCTAGCTATTTAATTTCTGTGAAATGAGGATGACACCAGCCCAGTGGTAGCCATGCTTTATACTTCATGGGGATTGCAAGTCAGTCACCAAATGTAAAAATATAATGGAGAAAAATTACTGTAGGCATATATTTCTAGTTTGGTTACCTGTAGATTTTAGAATGGCAGTTGCTTTTTTGACTCAGTATTAACATGTGCTAATATTTAAATCATGAGCAATACTTCAATAGTAATTGTTCTAAAAACATTCATCAGAGCAAAAAGATGGCTCTATGGACTTCAGATCTGAAGAAATTCAGAGTTGGTCCAATGCTAGTTGTAGCAAGCTTTAGAAAAAACTCATAAAACCTATTTTACAGATTAGTGCAGAAAGATATGCCACGTTCTGCAGTCTTTCTCTTCATATTTTCCATTATAGGAATATTTCAAGGAGTTAGGAATCAGTATCTTCCTCAGGACATTAAAAAGTCGAGCTATAAATGATTAGCAGAGTGGGTATTAAAAAAAAACTTAGCTAGGTATTACTCTCTGAAAATAAAGTGGCAGAGTACAATAGTAGCCTTTTTTGTTTCAAATTAACTTAATTAGCACCTGATCAAGAGTCACAGAAACCTGCCAAGTATTCTTTGACTTCAGCTATAGCTGTAGGTGACTGGCCATTTTGAAGACCAGACCTTCAAGATCTGGGAGTATTAAAAGGTCTGTTGCTGATTTCCACATGCTGGTTTGGTGACAGCAGTGAGATTTTGGTCATTTGATTTGTTGAAAGTTGGTACAGTTAAAAAAACAGCCTCTTCTGAAACTTGCAAACCCTTTGCAGGCATTATCTCTAGTGTAGGCTGCATGTAAAGGAAAAATGTATAAAAATACATAGAAATGTGTATGTTTTAAATATCAGCAACACACAAAGGTACTATTGTTTCCTTTGAAGTTGCAGACTTTACTAACACAAAACTAACATAAGCTCCAGAGTCCAGCAAAGCTTCTAATGAAGTGAGGTTTTTGTGATTTTGCTGTTGTATACAAATCATGAAGACAAAGAATTTACATGAAATCATCTCATTTCAGTGCTCACATTTATATGTGTACAACTCACATTTCCCTTACAAAACCTTATATATTGAAAGGAAACTAGTATTTAACACTTTAAAGCAGATTTCTAGGTGGATGCCTTGCTGCATGCTCACATCTTTCTCCCTTTCCATTCCATCATTCATATCAAAATGTTGTAAGCCACATGACTGCCTGCCTGTAAGTGCTTTAAATAATTTTGCTATAAAACCCAAACAAACTACTTCAGATTTACTTGCAGCCACGAAGATGGAATTCCATGTCCAGGAGGGCACATGCCCTTTTGCAGCAGAACCATTAGACACAAAGCAACGTGAATCTGGGAAGGACAATAAGACTGTTGAGCAACCTAAATATGATGCCTTAGTTCCACAGTCAGCAAAAACAGAGGCTGCAGATAAAAAGGATTCAGAGAGCAAAGACAAAGAAAAAATGCTTTCACCTCCATCAGAATGGATGTTGAAAACTGATTTACAGAAGAAAGGGGAAGCCAGTTTTGCAGAACCTGCTGCTAAGCCTCCCGCTCCTCAAGAACAAGAGCACTTGTCATCTCAGCTGCCTGAAGAGAGCAGGGTGGAAGAAAGGACTGCAGGTGTGCCCTCATCAACCAACCAAGGTATGGCTATCCAATTTCAAGACAACCTCAAAGATATCCAAGGTGGTGCCATCAGCCATGGTGAAAGTTCTCTGTTGCTACCAGAACCCAAGGCAGAAGCAGCCAAAAGTGAACTTCCTTCAGGCCCATCTCCTGCTCTCCCCCAGGAGCTTTCACTCAAAGACAGTTTCAAAACACATCAGGAACCCACTGACCAACTGTTTGCCAAAGATCTCAGTAAAGATGAACCGATCCACAGAGAGAGGTCATTTTCTCTGCAGGAAGTCTCAGCAGTAACTGTAGATGGATTGAAAACTCCAAGCACCCCAAAAATCCCTCCATGGGGAGAGGAAAAGGACATGACTAAGGATGAGAGCGATGAGGAAGAAAGGTACAACTTCTTTGATAAAGGGGAGGCTCGAATATTAGATGATGGTAAAATTACCACAAAATCAGAAGTTAAGACACTTTCCCCAGACAAAACAGACTTTGGAAAGGATGATGAAGCTAAAAAGTCACCTGATACTCTCAAAGCAGAAAAAGAAATGGACCAAAGTAGGCTCTCAGCAGCAGCAGATGTGCAAAAGGAGGTGCAGCAAAGCACGCAGATACCCCCAGCTAAGTTAAGCCATGAACTGACCCTTGAGAAAACAACAGAGCACCCTGATACCGCTCAGTTATCCAGAGTAACAGAGAAAGCCCCTGAGGCACCAGGTTTAACCACTGAGAAGACTCCTACTCTTGAAGCTTCTCAAGAGAAAGATGTTAAAAAAGATACTGGGGAGGATAAGACAAGTGTTTCAGCTCCTCATCAAATGAAAGAAGAGGAGGATCAGTCAGGAATGTCGAAGTATTTTGAAACCTCTGCTCTGAAAGAAGAAGCCTTCAAAGCAGATGGTCTGAAACAAAGCAGTGATTACTATGAGCTAAGTGACACTAAAGAGAGTAAATATGAGCCTTATCAGAGAGGTCCTCTAATACCTGAAGATGAAGAGGAGGAGGAAGAGGAAGAATTACAGACAGAATTGAATCAGCAGCAGAATGTGCATACTCGTGAAATGGGGTACAGTACCCTGGCTCAGAGCTATACACCAGACACATCTGAAGAACCCAGTTCTCCAACAGAAAGAATGTTCACTATTGACCCCAAAGTCTATGGGGATAAGAGAGAACTTCACAGTAAAAATAAAGATGACCTAACTCTGAGCAGGAGCCTGGGACTTGGGGGGAGATCTGCAATTGAACAGAGAAGTATGTCTATTAACTTGCCCATGTCCTGTCTGGATTCAATAGCCCTAGGATTTAGTTTTGGTCGTGCACATGATCTTTCTCCCCTCGCTTCAGATATTCTAACTAATACTAGTGGAAGTATGGATGAAGGTGATGACTACTTGCCAGCAACCACACCAGCATTGGAGAAGGCCCCTTGCTTCCCCGTTGAAAGTAGAGAGGAAGATGAGCACATAGAGGAAGAAAAAGTGATGGTAGAAGAAAAAGTCCAGCCTGAGACCTTGGCTGAACCATCTTTCCAGGCCAAAGATTACTACAAAAATGGGACTGTCCTGGCTCCTGACCTGCCTGAAATGTTAGACTTGGCAGGGACAAGATCTAGATTAGCCTCTGTGAGCGCAGATGCTGAGGTGGCACAGAAGAAGCCGGTTCCTTCTGACACTGTTGTGGAAGACAGCAGCACAGCCTTGCCACCTGTGACAAATGAAAACCATGTAATTCTGAAAGCTGAAAGTCAGCTGGAAGACTTAGGCTACTGTGTTTTCAATAAGTACACAGTACCACTCCCTTCTCCAGTTCAGGACAGTGAGAATTTAACGAGTGAAACCTGTCCCTTCTACGAAGGCACAGATGAAAAACTGAGACGTGGCCTCGCTCCTGACTTGTCTTTAATTGAAGTGAAGCTGGCAGCTGCTGAAAAATCAAAAGACTTCCTCAGTGAAAGAGATTTAGGTCAACATGGTGAGTCCACTCTGGTGAGGGACTTTGAGGAGGAGAAAAAAGAGAAACTGGATACTGTGCTAGAAAAAAGTGAAGATCAAGTTGACTTTAAAGAGGTCTGTCCCATTAAAGGAGCAGAACCAGAGACGACAAGAGCTGAGGCAGTGTTAGAAAGGAAAGAAGAAACTGTGGCTAGTAAAGTTCATGTACCTGCTGATACAATGTATGACAGAATTTCTGCTTCAGAGATAGCAATAGAAAAGGATTCTATTTGTTTGTTGCTGGAGAAGGAGAAGACCCTTAGTGTTGTTCCTGAACTAGCTGAGATAGAAGCTCCAGTTAAACCAGATTACAATGCTATTAAGCACGATATGGAGGTAGCTGCAAGGAGAGCTGACCAAGAATATCAGAGTAAGTTAGACACTAACACCAGTGAGGTTATTTCCCTTCCTTTAGGGATGGACACAGCCTCTCTTAAAAGAGCAGAGCCTGAATCCAAAGACACTCAGCAGAAAGAGGAGACCATCTTCTCCAGAGAAGCAAAGGATGCAGATGTACTTTCCAAGGCCGAGCCTAGTTATGTGAAGGACAGCACCAAACTGTCAGAAACAGAAATTAAAGAAAAGGTAACTAAGCCAGATCTAGTACATCAAGAGGCAGTGGATAAGGAGGAGTCTTATGAATCTAGTGGAGAGCATGATCAAGCCCAAGAAAGTTTGAATGGAGAATCTGTGAAACCAGAGGATGTCAAAACAGAACATCCAAAACCTCCCATATCTGGAGGAGAGATGCCTACACAGTTACCAGCTAAGGAGACTTCTGTGGAGCTCCTCTTTCCAAAAGCTGAGCCTCACCGGGAGGAGCCTGCTGAGATTCAGATGGAGAGCATACCACAACCTGTAGAAGGAGCTGAAGAGACTCTTGATAGAGCTGTGAAACCTATGGAAACCCAAAAGCTGCTGCCATGTGAAGTGGCAGCTGGGGCCCCAAAAGGGGAAGAATACGAGGAAGAAGAGGTGGAAGCAGGGCAAGAAGCAGAAGAAGAGGATAAACAGCATCTTGTATCAGAAATGCCCCCAGACTTTGGTGAGCCTGCTGCAGAGGAAATGGGAGCCAAGGGTAGCCCAGAAGCCCTGCCTGAACTCAAAGGCATTATTGAATCAGTGGTGACAGTGGAGGATGACTTTATCACAGTGGTGCAGACAACAGTTGATGAGGGTGAATCTGCTTCTCACAGTGTGCGCTTTGCTGCTACTCAGCAGGAAGACATTGAAACAGGAGACTCCCAGGCTGAAGAGGAGCTGGATGTTGAAGAAGTGGAAGTTGAGCCCAAGGAAGGCTCTCCAGAGGCTCCTGCTTCACCCCAGAGAGAAGAAATCCTGCTCACTAACTACAAGACAGAGACATGTGATGATTACAAAGATGAAACAACCATCGATGACTCCATCATGGACACAGACAGTCTCTGGGCAGACACTCAAGGTGTGCATTATCCTTTCTGTTTTGTCTGTTGAATATTTTTGCTTCCAAATCATAATGCTTGAAAAGCAAAATTATTACAGTTATAATAGTAATCTCAGCATATTTCAGAAAAATGGTAAAAATAGTTTGACTTTTTTAAAATTAATCGTCTGCTTCAACTATTTTTTCCCTGCTCCTCTGAAGTATTTTTAACATTTGTTACTAATCTTTTGTTTGTTGTTGTAATTTGCTCTGATCCTACAGATGATGATAGGAGCATCATGACTGAACAGTTAGAGACTGTTCCTAAAGAGGAGAAAGCAGAGAGAGAATTGCGAAGATCATCTCTTGATAAGCATAAAAAAGAGAAACCTTTTAAAACTGGGAGAGGCAGGATTTCTACTCCTGAAAGGAAAATAGCTAAAAAGGAACCTAGCACACTCTCCAGAGATGAAGTGAGAAGGAAAAAAGGTTCATTTCACACTCCTATTACAATTTTATTTTTTATTTTCTTACTATTTTACAGTCCTATCTGGTTACTCTGTTGTAGATTATGTGCACCATGACATTATTAACGGTAGTGTTTTTTAATGAGATGTTGTACAATTATGTGAGAAGCCATGTCCAAGGCTCACTGCTCCACTGGTCCTGTTTCATTGTAGACATCCCCACTGATTACTGGGTAATGCATCTGAGCCAATGCACCAGTGCTCCCCCTCTTGCAGCATAGGATTTGTTCCCCTCAGAAGAAGCAATGCATTGGGTTGGAGTTGTGGGGCAGTGGGCCTGACACTTGACATTGATCATATGAAATGGTTTGCTGGGTTTTTTTTCTGATTCTATGTTTTTTGTGTTCTTTTTGTCCATAGCAGTGTATAAGAAAGCTGAACTTGCTAAAAAAACTGAAGTTCAGGGCCACTCTCCCTCCAGGAAAATAATTTTAAAACCTGCTATCAAATATACTAGACCAACTCATCTCTCCTGTGTTAAACGGAAGCAGACAGGTGACTGCGTTCTGTTCAGTTATGCAATGTGGCTGGCAAACATAGACATTTTCTTTTGTAAATCTCATAGCTCTAGCAGCTTCTCTATTTTTTTTTCTTCCAAGAGTATCAATCTTCACAAATAGTATTGCTTTTTTCGTGTTTTGTACCATTCTTCTTTTATTCTTTCTTTCTTTCCCGGTATTTATTTGTTTGTTTGTTTGTTTGTTGGATGGAGGCCATGATCATGTATGCTTGTCATTGCTTGGGCCTCCAAGTGCTGTGGTTGTAACTTGGCATCGTGCTTAGAGTGTGGTGTTCTAGGACTCTCTACTCATCTTTTTTTTGCTTTTTTAAAGTTTTTTTTTAATTATGCTTTTTTTTTCTGGTGGGAAAATGTTGGCAACTTAAACCATGGTATGCATTTCCATTATTCTGCTTTTTTACTCTCATGCATAATAAGAAGTGTTTCAGACTTATATTTTGTTTATTGATGTTATCTGCATTGACAATTCCCAATCTGTCACTGATGTTTATGCTGTACAGTCAAAATCCACAGGGAGAATCCAGCCACATGCAGGATGGAGCTGAGAGAGAAGAAATCTGGGCTCACACTGCGAAATGCATTCCAAGCAAAAATCTTAATATTTGGTAGAGGAAGATGAAAGGAAGAAAGAAATGATTCCTGTTAAGACTTCATAGGTGTATCATTATTTAGAGGACCAAAATAACTCTTCCAGCGTTTTCACATATTATTAATGGTTCCTGTGAGTTCAAAGTGGAAGGATGAACATCTTGACTTTCATCATGATCTTAAAAAAAAAATTGCTAAAAGAGGCCAGGTTTTCTGTCATGTAATGTGGCCACATGCTGTAATGTGGTTGTTTGGAACTAGAGCTAATAAGAGAAGAACCATGCACAGCAATGCAGAAGTGCACAGGCATCTTCTCACAGCTTAGAAGTTAACAGGAGGATTCATTACCCATCATATGGTTGAGCAAAGCAATACTGAAAGTGTCCCCTGCAGTCATTCCCCTGCAGTTTTGCACCAGTCCCTCCTGTTGTGAGTGTAGACCAGCCCCAGCACGGAGGTCTGACAGTGAAAATGCAGTAAGAGAATGGTTACATTTTAGAGCAGGTTTAGTATCCTGCCTCTGCTGTATGAAGTGTGGATTCTGTCCTGGCTGTGTTCCATTAGGACACCAGAGCTAACAATCCCATCACCTTGCTCCTGTGACAGAATCTCATCCTTTTACTTCCCCCTCTCAGGAGAAATGGAACCAGCAAAGGAAAGGCTGGTACAGTCCCCTCTGTGTTGCACTGATGGCTCCTCCTCAGTTTGCAGTGTCTGGGCTGTCCTAACTTGGACTCTGAACCAGAACTACCCAAAAGGGAGGAATTTTAAAAAAAGAGTTAAAACGTTTCTCCTTGCCGTCTCTTGCTGCTTGCTGAAGCACAGCTTGATAGCTCAGAAGTTAGAACCCATAATTCACATGTTCTTTCAAAAGCCCCAGGGGGTTCAATAAGCTGTGGACATGGGTGGGGGGAAGGCATTGGCTTTGTAGTGTTCTCAATTTCATCTACACTTGTACAGCTGTGTGGTCAGTGCTGTCCTGCCCTCAGGTACTCTACCACTACCTCCTCTGAACTGTTCTGACCTGAAGGATCCCAAAGAGAACTGAGTCATACCAATGGACTTGGATAAGAAAATCTGCCCTGTGCCTGAAACATGTGCTACCTTGACAAATCTCAGAGGTTTTTCTCTCTCACTGCAATGCACAGTGAAGCAGATGTATTAGTCAAAGTGAGAAATGTAATACAAAAACTATCTCCCTTACTTAAGTGCTCCCTTATTTAAGTCCTGAGGTGGAGACCAACCAACATGATGGACCCAGACTGATCATAAAACTTTCAGAAATGTGGCTTGATCTTTGAGCTCTAAAGCAGAGGAGCCAAAACCATACCAGAAAGTGATCAAAAATATTTCTTAGAATGTTTCAGCACACTCATTGTTGCTGGAAAAATTACACTATGCCTTATTTTCTTCTGCCTCCCATTTTTATACTTCCTGATGGGACTTGAGGGGAGATCTTGAGAAAGATTGCAATGCTGTGTGATACTGTAAGAGTGCAGGTGGTCATATGTTATCTTACATATCCCTGAGCTTGATTGTGTTATCCAGGTCTCTCCAGGATCTGGAATCTAGAGGGACATGGTCTCTCTCCCATTTTCTTTTTATGTGAAATATAGCACCATTTCTTGAAGCCAGTTTTGACTGTCAGTGCATCCTGTTTGGAGTGGTCTTGTCAACTTTAGTGATATCTGGGTAATGAAGCCCCCTAAAAGTTCTTGGCAGTGTAGTCTACAGAGCTTTGAGTATGTTGCAATCTCCACACTGCATTTACCATGACTTCAAAATGAAACATGTCCAGTCATAAGATACAGATATCTACCAAAAGTTAATATCTGCTTTTATGTTTTGCACAATGGCCCAAAAAAGTACATCTTTCCCCTAATGCCCCTCAATATGTGAAAAAAAATTCTCACATCACTGGTAAGCACTGGCAAATACCAGTAGCTTCCAGCACCATATCCATGAGGCAGGGACTGTTTTTTGAGAGAGTTGTCCTGGCATGTGAAAAAGAAATTGTATGGCCAGCCCTGACGAGTTGGGAAGTCTTTGCCTTGACTGGTGCAGCTCCATGAGTGAATCCCCCAGGCTGGCCTGGTTTTTGTTGGTGGCTGTGAGATGCTACTGCAGCTGTGTTATCAGAGGAGTTGTTTTGGAGGCAAGGCCAGGACAATGACCTGCCCATGAGACACTTCTGTTTCTTGTTTTCAATTCTGGGCTCTCCCCCTGAGCTGAAACATGTTTGTTGTGTATTTAAGCCAACAGCAGGGCCTGTAGAAATCTTGTGTTCAGATGGAGAAGTTGTGGTTGTCACCAGGCAAATTGGCACAAGTGACATAGCTGTTTTCCCACCTCACAGTGGTGACTGGTCAGGGTTGAATGCTAAGGGGAGGAGGAAAAAAGCTGTTTGTGGTTATCTAAAAGAGATGGAAACCAGATCCAAACCAGCAGTGACAGCTGTGGTAGAGTGTGACATGGGAAGGCTCTGCTGTACTTACCTCTCTTAAAAATTCAGAAGAACTGAAATGTGCAGTTACATATTCTTTTCCTCCTCATAAGTTCTCTCTCCTACACCTTGGAGTAGAGTGGGTAGTGTGACAGAAAACCAGGGATAACCTCACCACGCCTGGGAGCTGCATTAGAAAAGGGAAAAATTAACCTGGCCATTCCTGTATGAGGAATTAGGGTTGGTTTAAAGTTGGAAACAATTGGGTTTATAGCAGAAGGTTGTCATTTGTGATTGTTGTCCTACTTCTGCTTTTACCAAGGGCATCCTGGCACAGGTGCCAGAAGATTTCATGTCTAATTGTTGAGTGGCACATCACTTCCTAAGCAGCAGCATTGGGAACCTGCTGCTTTCCAAAAAGCTGCCCCATTCAAAAAGCAGTGTGGATGGATTTGAAGTCCAAGAGGAACATCTTACCTCAAACTATATTGTATCATATAAATTAAATACTGAATTAACGTTCTTGATGTCCCAGATAAACCTTGAATTTCTAAATTCTTGAGAGCTTAGTTGACCACGACACACTGACCTTGTTGACACAACTAGGATGAAAATTCAACAGTGCATCTCTCTCTATCCATTATGAATGTTGGCTAATATTTTGAAAGTGGTGACTATAGAGGCCTCGCTTAGAATTTTAATTTGTGGATGATTTAAAGGAGCTTGATTTTTAAAGTCCTGAAAATCAGGATGCTAGGTTATCTGAGGATTGACCAGAAACTTATATTTGTCAGCTATTTCTGGAACTTTTTTCGTCTAGTTTATAGACTTTTAAGAACATGAATACAAAATTTTGTTTTGTTCAAAACACATTGAATACCATTTTACCTCAAGTAAGATGAATACAGAAAATTTTTAAGGCAAGTAAATGTCTGCATACATTTCACTGAGGGTAATTCACAAAGTACTCACTTTACACAGTAGTTTCAAGGCATTTAATTGGTCTAACAAGTGTACTAAATGGAAATGCTTATTGTTACTGTCTTTAACTATCAAGTCTTTCTTTGGATTTCTCAGCAGCAGGTGGTGAAACAAACCAGGCTCCTGCT
This sequence comes from Irena cyanogastra, assembly GCA_013397155.1. Classification (NCBI taxonomy): domain Eukaryota; kingdom Metazoa; phylum Chordata; class Aves; order Passeriformes; family Irenidae; genus Irena; species Irena cyanogastra. The sequence goes on along the minus strand of VWZV01017084.1, from coordinate 461,071 downwards.
GTATTTAAACAAGCAAAGGAAAAACTCTCAGTGAGTAAAATCATCTTATTGTTCATCTTTATAATCTCCTTTTGCCCTTATTTCACATATTTTTGTCTTAATTCAGTAAGTAATTGTGTGTTCCATTTAAAATTTGTTTTCCATATTCATTATTCATTTAAAAGGATAATTAAAACCACCTTTCCTGAATAACCTTAGAAGCCTAGTCTGAAGTGGTAGATGGTGGCAGTTTGCAGATCCACAGAGGGCACACAGAGTCCAAACTGCAGGACTTGAAGTTTGGTCAGCATTCTGAGCCAGGCCATTCTGTGGATAAGCTGCATACCATGGCCCTTCCTGCAGCACCCAACTTGCATTGCCACCTTGCTGGAATGCTGTGTGGGCAGAAGCCCTCCCCAGGACTGCTGGGTGCCTCCTGGTGTGCCATTCCACAGCCCAGTGTTCTGCAGGGGCCATGCCTGGGTGGGAGTTACTGGCCAGCAGACAGATAAATCAATTTACATGTGATTCAGTGCTTTCAGTGTGGCCACTGCCTGGGCCACTGTCTGTGTTATAATCTGTCACATTACAACCTTGCCTTGCCTTCAGCTGCTCTACAGCCTTTCCTGCTCTCTGTGTCTGCCTCTCTTAAGGAAAGACTCCTTTGCTCCTTGCTGGCCCTGCGCTGTTTTTGTCCCATCCCTCCAAAATCCCCAGGAAACCAACCTCCATTCACTGTCCCCTAGGCAGTGACAGTGACACATGCTAATTCACATCTGCAGCACAACACTTTGTCTGTCATTGTTATCATAGAATCATAGAATATGTGGAGTTGGAAGGGGCCTGTCAGGATCACTGAGTCCAGCTCCTGGCCCTGAGCAGGACCATCCCCCAGCATTAAGAGTTAAGAATTTCTTTAGAATTTCTCTAAATTTCCTAATATATTTCCGAGTATATTCCATGGGTGATTTCTTTTGTTTGTTAAACCAGACTCTCAGTTCTTTGGGGAGCAAAAAGCTGTGTCACATGAAATGCTACATGCTGTTTATGAATTGTAAGAAACTGGTAGTGCTGAGAGCACTGTAACCTTTGGAGGCTTTGGAGGGACCATGATTTTTCAGGTCTGACCCATTCCTGCTCATCACTGGGAAACTATTAGAGCTTCTTTACAAGTACAGTGAGTAACATCTGGGCAGGTTTCTGGGCTGAGTCTGAGCATGTTTTATTACTGTCTTTTCTTGACAGACCATCAACACTTGCACAAGAGAGGCCAATACTTGCCCATTTTCAGTGTTTGTGGAGTGCTCTAGTACAAGCACTGCAAAATCATTCTGTGAAATTATCTTTCTGTATACCTTTCCTATTCCTGCCCCTTATGTTGTAGCACAGATCAGAAAGCTGTCCCCTGCTTACTTTATCTCCCTGTTGCCTTGCCTCTCTGGTTGCCACACTCACACATCTCTTGGACATTTTCTCTTCTGTGCCTTGCCTTTGCCTCTGCTTTTATAAAGATCTCTCCCTATTTTTGTTGTGTGTTTCTTTGTGGTTTTCAGCTTTTATGTCCTTCAAGTGCAGCCTTTTCCTCTACACTGGTAATGTTAGATCACCCAGCCTGGTCAGTTTTGTTATTCACGTTCAGACTGCAGTTTGCACGGGAGAAGTTCAGGAAAAGCTAAACAGTTCCATCTGCTGGAAGCAGCTGGGTACCTGCAGTTCACAGTGGGGTGATGAAAACCTGTGCCATGTGTCAGGAACACCTTGAAATAAAATGAGGGTTCTGCATCCCCACTTCAGCCATCCCTGAGTTTCAGTGAGTTACATAGATCTCTTTCCTCTGCACAGCTGACCCTTGCAGCAGCATAAATTAAAACAGAGGTCAGAGGTAATGTATTGCTAACAGAGACTGAGTTTTCCTGCAGGGATTGAGACATGGTTTCTTTGTTTGCTCAACCAACTTTGGGCAGATTTTGCTGCTGTTACTGATGCTAAAAAGTGCCTTGTTACCTAAATAACAGGGAGGGACTCTAGACTGATAACCAGAGCTGTGCAGTAGCTCAAGGTCATGCCTTTTCCCCATCTGTTCCATTGACAGATCTCAGTGTTGTCCATCTTTAGCATCCATGTTAGATTCATGTATTCACAGAGGACACTGAGCAATATGAGTGAAAAGTCATATTCTAGTCACTGTGACTAGAACCTTAATCTGTAAGAGTTTTTCAGTCTCATTATAGGGGTAATTTCTTGCATGCAAGTTGAAAATGGTGAAAACCATAGAGTGAAGATTTGGGCCTCAAACAATGTGTGCTTAGTTCTATCTCTAGTTCAGAAAGCCAGGTGAAAGGTGCTTGCAGAGTGTCTCTGCTTCTTGGGGCCACCCAACATAGATACCCTGCTTCCATAGGGTTTCAGCATCAATAAATACCTTCAAGGATTTCTAAACACAGTCCAGAGTTTCACAAGTGGATGAGACCCATAAATTCAACTATGACAAACCAGTCAAAATCTGGAAAAGCCTTTGATTTGACAGAAACATGTATTCTGTAGTTTCTGTGTAAAAATAATTATTCACTGGTTTTCTTCTGTTTGTTCTCAGACAGTAAAATAAGTATTAAAAAAGAAAGAAGCGTAAATATGTTGCAAAACTCATTATGGGAATATGTTCTTGCTAGTAAAGCACTTCCATCCTAATTTCTTGTCTTGCTACTTGGTCTGGAGGATGACATCCAATAGAACTCCTCTCAGCTATATTACAGGACTGGAATTACTTGTTACACAGTTCTGCAGCTGTTAATCATGTGGCTGATGTCATGGATGACATTCAGCACACCAGCCTCAGTTTTCCATAGGCTGAGTATATAGCCTAAGCCAGAGAGAGCTGGACAGCCCATTCTTTTCTCATTTTCTAACAAGACAATTTAAAAGCAACTCATGTATGTTTTCTGGACATTGGGAAAGTCTAGGGGATTGATTGAGATCAAATGCTAAGTTCAGTGCTAAAGTTCAGTGCAAATCCCAGGATGACAGGCCCATTGGGATTGTTCCTATGAGTAATTTCATGCTAGTATGACTATAGAGAGGATCAGGACTCCCAGGGTAACACCTTTGCAATTGCTCTTTGTAATATCAGTAATACCTATGGAAGAAAAAAGGTGTTTCCTAGGCAAGTAGCCTTAATCTGGTTCTAGGAGATACCTTTTTGTAAAGCAGTAAGATGCTCCTAAGATTTCCTGTCTGTCCTGTTGATGTTTAATTGTTCTTTCAATGGGATATTGTTATTATTTGGTATCAAACAAATATTTGTTCACAATAACATACTATGTCAGCCTTTCAACCCTATATGGCTTTTCTCATCCCAGGACTCCATACTGCCAATATAAATTTATGAATTTCTATGGAGTGACACCAAATGCACAGAGCAGTATCTGGGGTGTGTTAGGGATTTTGTCTGTACACAGTGGCAAAAGAAGGAATGCTGTTGTCATCTTGCTGTTGTAGGAATACTGGAGTAACTTTGCTTCCAAGATTCCCACTGTTTTATTCTTGATTTTAGCCTGCAGGGATATATTTCAGCTTTAAAGGCCTGGGATCTCTTGGTGCTCCTGTAGCTTTGCACTTGTTTCTAATGCAGCCAGCCAGCAGTTGTAGTCATTAAATGCCACACCTGGCACCAGTTTTTTCCTAACAACACAAGACCAAAATAGCATCTGCAGAAAAAGGCAGATTCCTAGAACTGGTAACTCTGTCGAGACCAAGATGGTTTTAGTCAAACAACACAAAACTAAAACTTCCATGATTGTCAGATCTGCATAGACCATTACCAGACACAGGAAAAGTATTATTCATAGCTTGGCTTTTTTTTTGTTTTTTTTGGTCCATGTTGCATGTATTTTTGTTTTGTCCAGCTTCATGTTGTGTTTTGTTTGTTTTCTCATGACTAGACTGCCTCTTTGTCAAAGATTCCTGCCTCAAAGTCTAGAGCAAAGTCATTGCTTCCTCCAAGACCCAGCCCAGCTTGCTCATTACCCACTAAAAGGGCCACATGTCTGGATACAGACAGTTATTTTGTTCGGCCCTCCTCTGCAGGCCCAAGAGACTCAAAATCAGATGCTAAGGTAAGGTAGCAGAGTTGGTAAAGAGAGTCAGAGATGCACAGGTGAACTCTATGAAACACATTATCTACCCACTGAATTTGAGTAATTCTCTGCAAAGCTCCTGTGGGATTACTTACATCCAGTGGCAGGGAAACTGATTAGCAGGCTACAAGATCTCTGCTACAAAATGGACAAACATGGAGATACTCCAGAGGAAACGTAAGTGAAATAAGTTATAACTAGAAAGACATATCTTCTTTCTGTTGATCATATGGATGCTACTTCATTAACTGCCAAGAAGTTGCAGCCATTTGCAAGTGGGTAGGTGGTAAAGAACAGCAGGACTGATTTGCCATCCAAGTTTTCAAAAAGAGTAATTTTTGACCTGTTAATATTCTTCAAAATCAAATTCAGTCTCCAATGTAAGAGGATGCAATTCTAATTACCAGCAGTAGGTGATAGAATAGGGCAGAATCCAAATGCTCAAGGAACCAAATTTATTTAATGCATAGGACTTTGTGAAGAAGTCACAGTATAAATTTAAAAATATGTTTGGCAGTTCATTCCAGGTTCTCCATGTTTACATTTAACTTGTGTTTCAAATCTACATTATAGTGAGTTAACTATCCCCATTTAAAAATTGGTTTTGTCATTGACTTACATTTTTTGTTTAATGCCATCTTGGTGTGTCTTTTACTGGTTGGGACCGTCATCATTTGTCTTCAGCAAGAATGTGTGCTTATGCTGGTCTGTCTTTGGCTGCACATCCCATAAGCTCAAAAATATTCTAACATACATGTCCATTGCCTTAATGGTAAAGAGAGGTTTACTTTACTCTGTTAAAGGGAAGGTATGCACTGATTTCAAAAAGTAAACATTTTATTGTAGAAGGAATTAAAACAACAGGATTTATAATCCCACACTCAGGAAAAAAAAACCAGAAGAAACCAACAAAACCTGTAGTTTAAAAATTATCTCCATAAGAAATTTACAAGTTCGTATTTGAATATGCAAAAATCACACATCTACCAATCTAGTATGTGATGTATTCTGGACACCAGTAGTGCAGTTACTTTGCAGGTAAATTCACATAGGAATTTCACACTTGAGCTCTTTGACTTTCAACTTGCACTTAAAAAACCCACCTTTTTCCTTAGTAAGAGGCAACTGTGGGATCCATCCATATTAAGATCCAAGAATATCCCTGGATGTCTCGGGATAGTCACCAGGAGATGTTTTGATGCAGTGAAGAAGCACCAGGGAGCTAAAGCAGAGCATGGAGGGTGACTGATCCCCACAGGTTCCTGTGTGAGGAGCAAACTGGGCCCATAGGATGAGGTTTCCCTCTCTGTGTGTAGATACAGGAAATCCTAGCCCAAAGAGTGAGTTTTGAAAGCTTTGTTGTTGTGCTGCTATTAGGATGGAGTGAGCAAGAGCCCCGAGAAGCGTTCATCCCTACCGAGGCCTTCCTCTATCCTTCCTCCTCGCCGAGGCGTGTCAGGAGACCGGGACAGAGAGGAGAACTCCCTCTCCCTCTCAGCTTCTCTCTCCTCTTCAGTACGACGGACTACCCGTATGTTGTCTCTGGTTTTTTTTGCATATTAACCTTCTCTTACTTCTCCTACTTCATCCTCATTAGATTTGTCACATTGCACAGTATCACGTGTCCCTACCTTTGACACAGATGAGTGGGTCTGGGGTGTGCTGTTGGAAATTAGAGGCCACAGACTGGTTTTGTTCATATGCCAAGTGCCTGCAGCCAGGGACAGGATGCACCTGCAGTGCCCAGAGCAAGGACTGCTGCCCAGACTAAATGCTGATATTAGAAAATGCCTTTGCAGGGAGCTCAGAGCTGGGTGAGGTATTTAACACAGAGCATTTACAAATAGCAGCAAGAAATAATGAGTCAAAACTGAAGCAGACAACCTGAAATATTCTGATGGATCTTGGAAAAGTGAACCTGATAGTTACAGTCATTAATTTGCTGCTTCCCAGTAATTATCTCCGTATGCTCTACTCCTAGGGTAAAATTTCTGCTGAGAATTGAGATGTTAACTACCAGAGTGACTCACTGGGGGCAGTTAAGATAGTGAACCAGCTAGGTTCCTTTTAATGAGGACCAAAGTTATCAAATCACAAGCCAAAAAAAATTACAGGACAAAGAAAATTTACTAAATAACCCCAAAACTTTTAGCCAGGCCTTAGAATCCGCATGTGGCTTCCTGCTTTCCAATAGGAGTTCCTGTGTCTTCTCTCTTTAGAAAACAATCACAGCCCTTTTTAAGACAGCTTAAGGGAAGTAGATGATTAAATTCTGCAAAAAAATTCCTTTGAAATTCATAAATGATACTCCAAAGGTGAAACAGAGACCCTTTGAAAGCAGACTGACCTCCAGCTGCCACAGCAGCCAGCCCATTCTCCTGACCAGGAGTGAGAGGCTATCAAGCGTTTAGCAGTGTGGTGAAGGGCTGAGGATTGAAAAATAAATATACCAGACCTGCAAGGAGGTGGGAAAAAAACAATTCCCTTTCTGTCTCAGATGGTATAGTGAGAGGCTTTAGGGTTGGTTTGGAAGGAAAGGAACCTGTTCAGGGAAATGGGAGGTGAGTGGAGTGTGTTCAGTCTGCCTAATGAATCATGTAGAGCAAAGAGTGTCTCCTGAGCCCCAGGGACAGGAGTGCATTGAGTTTGGACCACCATCATTGCATAAACAGAATGATTAGCAAATACTTTAAATTAGAATATGTTTAGTCACACTGGATGCTTTGAGAGGCCCATTGGATTTATAATTTCTGAACATCTGAAGAGTGAAAACATAGGTGCACCCATTTGCCACTGGAGTTTCCAGGTTCTGAGAGTTATTTTGATCTTCCTCTCCATATTTTCAGCAAAATTTTACTTTGGAGATATTTTTGGCATGTTTTTTTATGTTTGAGAGTCAGGAGCAGAGCTGGCTGCAGAAAGCACAGCTAAACTGGTCCTTGTGCCCAGTGAAAAGGACTGGCAATGCCATAAACACTGAATGGAGCCACTACAAAATTATATAGGTGGAATTTTTTTACTTGCATGCAGATGTAAATAGAATGTGACTTTTTATCAAGGTTGCCTCTGGTAATGGCTTTCTTTGACAGCCCTAATGAAAAATATCAATTGAATGTGAGGACATCTAGCCATCCACACAACAGAGCTATAGCTTGTGCACCAGTTGAATGCCCAGCTGGGGTTCATCTGCAGTTTACTAGCAGTGGTATGAGAAACAGCACCAGCCAGGCACTCACAGCTTTTCATTTCAGGAATATCATCAGAATTTTTACTGCTTTCTAGTTTATTGCCCAGATCCACTGAAATTGGTTGGATCAAGTCCCAAAGGTTGGATTCCAAGGATGCTTCTCGTCCTTTGCCCAAAATGGAAATAAATGTGAAGATGTGCCTTGTTTAGGCAGCTTTGCAGGAAGCAGAGGTATTATGGGAAGCACTCCTGTGTTACAGAACGGAGAGCTCAGTCACTCTGGGGGCATTAGCTCAGCCTCTTATGGCAAGGTAGTTCCTGGCAGGTTGATTAGCAAAGTAAGACATAGACCAATTCCAGCTGCTGTTCCAGCAGCAGCACTGCCATCTTAAGAGCTGTGTCTCACTTGGCACACAGGGATGCACTTTTGAGCATACAAATGGAAGAAGAGCTGTACTTCTGTGGCTCTAAAGCTGTTTGTTTTTTTCCCTTGAATGTAGGATCAGAGCCAATTCGTAGCAGAACGGGAAAAAGTGGAACTTCTACCCCCACTACTCCTGGCTCCACTGCCATCACTCCAGGGACACCACCAAGCTATGCCTCCCGTACCCCAGGCACTCCAGGGACACCCAGTTACTCCAGAACTCCCCACACTCCTGGGACCCCCAAATCTGCAATACTGGTACCTACTGAGAAAAAAGTCGCCATAATTCGCACTCCTCCTAAATCTCCAGCCACTCCAAAGCAGCTACGAGTTATTAATCAGCCTCTACCTGACCTCAAGAATGTCAGGTCCAAAATTGGATCAACAGATAATATCAAATACCAGCCTAAAGGAGGGCAGGTAAGGATTCCACTCTTCATGTTCATCCATATGTTATTTACTTCTTTGTGTGCACCTTTGTGATAGACATGGGATAGGAGACATTTTGAGTTTCCTTGTAAAGCTACTTCTGTTCTCCAAATCTCTTGTTTGTTTAAGTGATGTTAAATGGCAGAGAAGAGGACAATCTTCAGAAACTATCTTGCCACATTAAGACTAACAGTGCCTAACTGAGATCCATTAAAAAATTTCAAACAGGACTTTGCATTCCATGCCATAGATACATTTCTGCCTGAGCCTCAGCAGTTGCTGCTTACTTAGTCTTTATCAGTACAAACAAATAAGAGGTTTGTTTAAATCAAACAATTTGAAAATCAATCCACCCATGTTAGCAGGATTACAGAGCACATTGCCTTTTCCTGTGCCATTTATATGGCAGGCATTGTGTTGGGTGAAGTTAATTAGGGTTGCAGCCTCCAACCTGGTAAATGCACCCCATAGTAAAGATGGGGGAAGGGGGCAGATAATAGACAACTGGTTTTCTTGCTCCTGGGTGAAAAAAGCAGGAACAGGGTTTAAACTGCGTACACTGGAAGATGTATATAAGTGTAAACATAAGAATGTGTCGTGAGGCAGATCAGGATTTTCTGTTCTCACTAAAAGAACAAGAATTCATTGATGTGTTGATGTGATTAAGCACTGAAAAAAGACTTAATTTCATACCTTGCAGAAATGCAATGAAGCACAAGCATTTTTTAGTTCCAGTGGTGTGTAGCCACTGAGCTGTGGGTTGGGCAAAGAGAAGCTCACTAAATTTTTCCTTTATGTCTCCTTTATGCCATAGTTGCTCAGTCTAGACAAGAGGTTTTAGGATAATTCTTTTCCAGTTTCTACAGATGAATTTTATAGGGTCTATGAGAGCAACACATGAAAGCTAATTTCATTTCCTTGTGTCTGCTGAGTTCTTTAATGTCTGGTAGCAATATTACCCTGGCTGAAATGAGCCGTTATCTGCTATTTGCTTTTAGTGATGATACATGAAACAAACAGAAAGCTTCTTTATAACCTGAACTGGAAGTGCTGATAGCAATAGCCACAGGAAAAACAAGCAGAGAAAAACCCAGCATATATCTGGGCAAGTTAAGTACATAAACATTACATGCAAATCACTAAAGGAATACAGCTAGGCAGCCCCAAAGTGTCACTTTGAGACAGACTATCCTTTTACCAGAGGTATATTTGAACCTGGCACAAGGACTTCTCTTAACTTTGAGCTGTTCTAGAGAAAGCTGCACTCTGAAACTGCCAGAGGCTGGGGTGCAAAACTGAAGAAGCTCTTGGGGATGTTTGAATGCTAAATAAATTAAGAAGTGGAGTGCTTCAGCGTGGAATTTTATCAAAAGCCCATCAGACAGCAAACACATTTTCCTTCGGATCTGACTTGCCAGCCGCAGAAACAAAGAAAAGGGGAGAAATTATGCCACCTGATGGGGGTTGTGTGAGTGTGGTGTGTGAAGAGAATGCTTTTAGGGGAAGAAGCAAGCTAACTTTGCACTGCATTAAGGAAGAGATGGCTTGAAACATGTTTTAATTGGTGTTCTGCAGTGGGGAGAAATGAGGGCTTCTCTGCTCTGTGATGCAGCCAGGAGGTGCTTGTCTGGTTTTCTCTTTACGGTACAGTATGGTGAAATGTATCATTACTGGCAAAGCTCAGAGGAGACTTGCTCGTGGGTATGTCTGCTGGGCTTCAGATGGATTTTCACACTGTATCAGCTGTGGAGGAAATGCTGTGCTTTCAAAAGTAACCCATTTGCATCTGTTATTTCTCAGACAGCCCAAGGGAAGCATGGGGAGCTGGGAGAGGGTGTTGGAAATCTGTTTCAGATGCCAAGACTGATGTTTTATTGGTTTTTTTTGGTTCAGAATTTTGGTTTTCCTTTTGAAATTCTGTCTATGGATGTGGTTGGTACCATATCAGAGTACAGAAGTACACTGATTGAGTCTTTTCATTCCTGGCAAGGCAGAGTATTTATAAAGCTTCATGGGCCAGCAACCAAGGATAAAACTAACCTAGATGTCTCCTAATTTTCTCTTAAAATGTATACTTGAAATCTCAGCCATGGGCAAGAACTTCAGTGTATGTGAAGCAGCAGAGCTTCATCAAAGTGAATGGAGCTGCACAGACTAGAATTACATGCATAAGCTTTAAAATACCACTAATTATGGTGACAGCCAGACACCTTGTAAGAAGTAAGATGACACATAGAAAAATGAAATATCTAAACCATGCTGAAGAATGAAATGTTCCTTGAAGGTTTTTAGGAAGAACTTCACCATCTTCTCTAAACTGTAAAAAATAAAGTGGAATTAGTAATGAGTCAGAAAACTTGAACAAATTGGTGATACCACTATTCATTAGATGTTTTCCAGAGACCACAGAAATGCTTGGAAGGAGAATAGGCATGTGCATTAGATGTGGCACTGAGAAGACATCTCAGAGGTTGGCAGTGGAGGAGGCTTGAATGGGTATCTTTTGTTAGCTTCAAAATCAGTTTGGATTGATGCTGAATTTATTTTTTTCCCTTGTATTCTTTTATATATTCTCCGTGTTCTTTACACATAAATTTTGTCTTGGTTTGAAAAGACAGGTGTCTGCTGGGGAAGGCAGGAGCCTCCCTTAAAATTGGAAAATGCAAACCCCCTCCCTCCAAATTACTATAATTTTGAAATTAAAGGGCTCTCAGGCAAAGATATGGAAGTAGGAATAACAGTTCTTTATTGGGAAAACTAGAAATGCCATAATACAATACAACACTGACATAATCAGATACCCTGTGGGTCAGGGTGCTGGTGGCAGTGCCATTCAGTGGTGGCTGCAGCCCTCCTGCAGTGACAGGGGTGGTTCTTTTGGAGCAGGGATCCTGTACAAGGGTGGAGGTTTCCTCTGAAGCTCCAGTGCTGGTGTAGATGGGCCTGGGCTTCCTCTGGAAATGCAGTGGAAAAGGCTGCTGTGGTGTTCCAGGTGTCAGATTCTATCCAGGCAGGAATGCTTGGCTCCTCCCCCTGGGCAGAGCATCTCCCAATGGGATGGTGGAATTTTATCAGCCATGCAGTGACACTCAGTGGCCATTAACAGAAGAGATCTCCTGGAGGGAGGATTGGTTGTGGAAGAGATAAAGAAAACTGCCCCACCTGGTTTAACAGGTGGCCCAATTAACAGAGATAACTGCCCCACCTCTAACAGATGGCAATAGAACACACACCCCCGACCACACCTTGCATTTCCAACCTAAGACAATTTGTAGCTCTATAGCCTATTACTGCATTTGTAGCCTATCTCCAGTACTTTTCCTGACCCTGCCTGATAAGCAGAAAGACAAAACACATTCCAAAGGTTCCAGGCTGGGGGTCTGAGGCTCCTATCCTATCTTGGTTCCTCCTGGGTACCAAGGTTGAGACCAGCTCTTCGAGACATGTTTTTATAAACAGTTTAGTCCCTAGCTAGAGGAGGGGGAATTTGAAAAAGAGTCGAACTGGGGGAATTAACTTATGCTTCTGATTTGGGATTCTTGTCAGATATGCTCATTTGCAAAGCCTATAAAAAATGTATACACATTATGCTGTGTGTGCATCTTTGGCATTTTCCACCTGACAAATTGTACGCTTAAGGATCCTTACTGAGGTAACCCCTTTTTATCACCCTAACTGTGTCTGGCTCCTCATTTTAGGACCAGTGCAAAGGCATCAGGATGGCAGGAGAGTTCCCCCCCCACCACACCCCCCAGACCCCCATCACCATGATTTACAACCCTGTCTGCAGAGATCAGTGGGCTTCTGGCATGTTCCCTGCCTCAATGACAGTGTGCCAGGGGGCAGTCAGTACAGACACAGACAGGTCTGGTTGGTGCAGCAGAGCTGGGCACCTCCTGGAGAAAGGGAGATCAAAAGTTCTCTGTTAAGTTCCCCTTGAGGTGGCATCTTATAATTCCTCTTCCATCTTATAATTCCTCCTCCATTTTATAATTCCTCCTCCATTTTATAATTCCTCCTTCATCTTATAATTCCTCCTCCATTTTATAATTCCTCCTACTATTTCACATGTCTTTGCATCACTTTATGAACAATCATGACTGCCCAAAATCTGAAAGTCTGTAAGTTATATACTTTTGGTGCAATGGCTGCTGAAGAGTGTCTAGAAAGATGGTGGAGAGCAAGGCTTCACAAAAAGTCTGAACTGTTGCTGAATCCCACTTTCCTTCCAGCACATCATGTGCTTTTTCTCCAGTCCATTGTAACAACATAGTTGAATCAAAACCACTTAGGCTCAAGTTAAGAGGATGTTTGTGCACAGGTCAGTGATGAACATAAATGAGCTTACAGGGGCCAAACTCGGTGCCTTCTCCAGCGAGAGGCACATGAGGCAGCTGTTCAGAGAGGTGTGGATTGACATGGAGCATGGCTGTTGTTACATCATGTAGCTGAGAGACTGGGAGGCAATTGTTTCCACATTGTTGGCTTCACTCACTGGAATAAGTTTGTGTATTTGTCAACTCAACAATTAAAAACTCTAAAATAAATTAATCTCTGTCAGTCTGCTTTTGCTTTCTTTGTACATTCCCAGGTCTGGGGATTTGCAAGACATTGGAAGGGATTTGTTCTGCACTGAAAATTAGAAACAAATTCACCACTTGTTAATTGCAGATGTACAAATGTGAAGAGAAATTAGGAGTTTCAGGTACACCTTCAAAACTCTGTCAGAGCTCAAATCTGTAATTTTTAAGTTTATGAAATTTAGAATTTTGGCTGAAAATTGCAGATTGGACAGAAATAACATCTTGCAGCTCCTATGTTCAGATTGCACTTGTTTAAAGGATGGCTTGCCTGAGTACAGTCTGTACAGTTAGGCCTTGAATTATTCTGAATAAAAAGCTAGATGTTCTGCCTGACTCATATTTTAGAAAAATTAAGCAATCACTGCCAGCCTCTAACAAGTTTCAAAAGGGCTTTTTTTGAGGAAAGGTGTTTGGTTGCTAGAAGTGAGCAGGGAGTTAGAACTTCCTCTGTGGTGGTGACAGAGCAACATCACTGCTGTACCTAACCCACCTCTAAAATGTGCCCCTGCCTGTGGGGCAAACTGGGAGCCACAATCAGGAGGCTCCCAAGCAGTCTCATGGGCTGCAGCCACTGAGAGAACTTCTACCCACTGCAGTAGCCATATGTCTCTGTGGTTTGGAGGCAGTGAGCAGCAGTGCCCTGATTTCTGCCACTCAGATGTTCAGTCTAGGCCTGAAGGTGCCACTTTCTGGAGGATTCAGTATCTTTCCACCAACTACAGCTGGCAGCTTAAGCAGCCAGTTCTAACTCTTAGCTGGCTAATGTTAGAAGAGTCAAATCCCAGCTGTGATGGTACCATGTGTTGTTGTTCTCTCATTAATAAGTATGGGAGAAGCTGTATTTTTTTTTCCTAGAGTAGATTGAAATTACCAGGATATAAATTCCTGTGAAAGTCTGAGTTATCCCAGCAGCAAGCTCAGCAAAGGAGGTGTTTCCAGCTGAGCTCTAAGTGTTTTAAATTTTGAGAAATAAAATGAGAAAGGTTGTTGTTTTGGGAAAAATGTTTAGGGAATATGTAATCTGGATCAGACCTGTTTCATCATATAATAGTGTTGTATTTTGCATGGAAAGGTTAGAAAAAGTTCATTTTGCTAGACAGGAAGGGCAGGAAAGAAAAGAATAGAAGGTTTTATATTGGAAATTTGGATTTGAACAATAAAGAACTACTAAGGACATATCTGCTGAATGTTGGGAAAGCCAGCTTGCATGAAGAGATGATTGCAAGGTATTTTTGAACTTGAAACTGAACAACTTAATTGTCTCCATTATGCTGGAGTAAAGAAATTCCACAGGTAGTGGCTCAAAACTCATCTCAAAGACACAGAAACTGATTTGGAAGCTGATACCTGATGCTCAACACTTGATATTTGAAGGTAATAGTACTCTTTCCATGAGTATGAACGGTTGTGTCTGAAATTTAGGTATTGGACTCTGAATTTTAGCAAAATCTGTTCATTTGGTTGTTGTTGGGTTTTTGTTGTTGCTGTTGAAGGGAGTACTGAACCAAGGATTTTGTGTTTTAGGTGAATTAACTGGATTTTTTTATTTGGTGTGAGTCTTCATTACTTTTTTACAATTCTTTTGATCAGCTGCCCAGCTTTAGTGAGGAGTATGTTCCAGAATGCTACAGTTCATCTGATGGGGATCTTGCACTTCCTTGAACTCTGTTAAATTCAGCTGTTGTCTATTGACTGTAAACTCTTTGGCATGGAAAATGGCCATTTCACTTTGTCTTTCTAGCATAATTATGAGACCCTCTAAGTATTTATCCATAGGCCTTTCCTCCCCTGCTTGGTAGGGACATGCCTCCTTCAGCATGGCCATCTTATTAATTATTTTAGTACAGTGATGTGAGGGTAGGTGTAAAGAAGCTTGTAAATCAGCCTCTCCTGTCCTATGCAAGGATTCAAGGCTTGGCTGATCACAATGTTATCTGCTCAGAGTCTGCCTCTCAGTATGTTTTTAAAAGTCAGAAATGACTGTACCTTGCTCACCCTTTACTAAGAGCAGGGTGAGAATGGTACATTATTTTGCCTATGTCCAGCACAGCCTTTTATTTTTAATATCACTAACTTCTGGACTGGCAGCCTTGCTGGTGTGTGTATCCACTTATTCCAGGAGTGCAAAGGCTGAACATCATCACAAGCCCTGTCTGTAGGTGTGGAAAATCTTGAGGCACAGTCTTTCTCTTCAAGGACTTTATAAGGCCAAATAAATATCCTCTGTCTCCCTTTCCTCTCCCTGTAGCCTCTGGCAGGAGGATGAAGAATGGTATCAGCTGTCCTTGGCAGCAGATAAATTTGGAACCACTTTGAACTCTCTCTTGATTCTAATCAGTTTTTAACCTTAACCTTACTTCCTGTGCAAGACCAATTCTTGTCTCACTTAAATACCTGTGTTAACCTGGAGATCAAACACTGAAATAATGTCTAGTTCCTGGGATATAGCTTAGTCAAATTGCTGTGGTAAATAGAAGGAACCTTTCCTTTTTGATAAGCTCTTAGGAGTCTGGAAGCTTTTCCCAGTGTCACAGCTCCATAGCATGTTCAAAGAGCAAGTAGAGCCAAGCTGGAGTATTTTTAAATGCTTTAGGCAATGTTTGTGGCAGAGCTTCTCAGAGGCCCTTAATTGCAAGGCAGGGAGAACATAAGCCATCATTTCCTTGGAAAAAAATATTCAGAGCCTGTAAGATCATCAGCATCACAATTCTTGTTCTTCAAATATCTGTTTCAATGTAGACCAGTGTAGTATGCCATAGAAGGGTAGCTGTTTCTGGACTCTCTGCCCAGATGTTGCTAAGTTAGGGGCTTGTGAAAAGCAGCTGAATTGAATTATTCTAGGCAGCAATGGAATATAATTCTTTCTCTTGCATAAGCAGCTTTTGGACATTGGTGTTGTCTTTAGCAGTGAACTAAACTGCTAAACATAACTGAACTAAATTCTCTTAGGCATTTCTCTGCCTTCTTCTCAGTGTTTCTACAAATTTCTGCTCATCACGAACACAATGGTGTAGTGCTGGCAGAGGAGGACCTGCAAACTGTTGTACATGAAGTCTTTGAAACCCAACTCATATTCTACTTAACAGGAGGCATATATCTGACTGGAAGATTCACAAGTATTGTGTCTCATAGCTTGTCTTCTTCTTGTGCCAGCAAGCTTAACCCGAAACTATTCCCTGTGCTCTGGTGTAGATGTTTCCCTTAGACCAGAACCCCCAAGTGTTCTGATTGCCAGTCAGGCCACCGAAGGAGTAGGAAGGGAACAAGTTAACTCTGCTGAGTGCAGAGCAATACAGGCCTCATCTAAATCAACTCTGAGAAAAATACCTTCAACACTTGTTCTCCTTGCAGGCTATGCATAAATGCTCCACATTGACAGAGCTCTCACAGGTTGCATTCAAACTGCATGGATGAGTGCTGGAGCACTCTCCCAGTCCTGCTGGAAGCAGTGGGAGTCACTGGGGCCATGCTGTGTGCATGCTGGCACACAGTCTGCACTGGGCTTCAGTTCTGGACCATTGTTGAGGAGTCAACAGAAGACAGAGTGAGGGAAGGCCTGTCAGACTTCCAGGGCTTCGGACAGAAGCCAGTTTTCTCTTGGGCAATATGGTTTTGTAGAATAAACATCACATTGTTTGTAAGGCTTTAATTTTCCACTGTGGTTTAATTTCATGTAATTGTGACAAGTGCTGAGGAACCTCAGCTTCATCTTAATCCAAATCCTGACTTCCAGGCCCTTTCCAGCATACCTGGGCAAACCAGTATCATATCAGAAGAGAAGGTACCCACTTCATACTGGCAGGTCAGAACATGGGTTACAAGGGCCTCTGTCACGACATTATCTTGTTGGGATTTCTAGAGAGTGTGAATAAAAAGCAGTCTTGTTTCTGCCACAGGCTTTCCTTTTGCCACAGACAAAATGTTCCCTTTCCTGCATGAGAGCATGAGCGGGCTTGATCTTTCATTTAACTCTCAGCACAACTGAAGTGCATATATGTGCATCCCTACCACACCTCCACCCACACACAAGATGTACATACACATTTGGAACACAGAGAACCTTCCTGGTGAGTCATTGTGTTTGTGCTGCCTCTGTTGCAGGCAGCTGCATCATTTAATTCCTTTCATCAAGTGCCATCATGAAAGCTTACCATTTTCTTGTAGCTGTGCTCCCTCACGTGGCAGTTCCAGAGCCTCCTTGCTCTTATGGTTAAAGATTTCCCTCCAGATGCCAGCTTCAAATGATTTGTAGTTAGTTTACATTCTTTGTTTGCAAGCCAAAGTTTCTCTTTAGCCCAAATGGTTCCTGTCCCTTTCTGGTAAGCTCCCTCTCCTGATTCCTCAAACAAAACTGCTCCTGCAGTCACATTGGCTGGCAATCTTAGCCTTTTTCAACTCATTTGGAACTTGCTGGACAATTTCAGCCAGTGCTGGCAAGGGAGCAGTGGTGAGAAATACAGGCAGTCCCTCCTCACAGAGTGATGGTTGTTGACAGAGTATGGAATAGGGACTCAGCATAACACCATCACTGGGTAAAGGCAGTGAACTCAGCCCTTCTCCACAATCAGAGACAACAAACAGTTGGCTGGTTGTGTATTAGCCTGTTTGCCCAGTTTAGCAGACTTGGGAGAAACCTTGGGTCAAAATGCTGGCTAGAAGGGATAGGGCTTGCTGGAGTCTACAGGATGGATGAATTTAAGTAGTTTAAGTCCTAATCTACAGAAAACAAAGCTCTGTTCATTTGTGGAACACTTAGCTATAGAGGGTGGTTATGATTTAAATATGTGCAGGGATACTGATATATCCCAGGAAAGGGAGAAACAGATCATCAGGGAAAACCTGAATCAGTTCAGTTCCTCCCTGTGCCAGATGACCAGCAGAATGCATGCATGTCCCTCAGCTCTCTCCAGCCCTCAGCACAGGAGCACAAATGATGCATAGGTCTCCTGCTGGCTCTGCTGCACAGGGGCACATTTCACCCAGTGAGATGGAGAGGATAATTGAGATGATTGGTTCTTTATATATCTGCTAGCCAGGTCCATGGGCCACGAGACTCGTGAACTGTCGGACTTCTGAGTGCAAATCAACCTTTAGGCACTTGATCAAAGGCACTCTCTCAACTTTTCACCTTGCTTTGGCTCCATTTTAAGCTACAGGCCCCCAGCGCAGAGGTCTTGCCATGACCTGTAAGTCAGCATTTTCAGAGCAGATGAATCCCTGTGGCCATAGCTAAGAAGTGCTGCTGATCCCTCACTGAGAGACGTGCTCAGAAAGTGCCAGGAAGGCTTTCTTTCTATTTTGCCCAGTTGTGTCTGGCCAGAAGCTCTCTGAGAGCCAGATCTGATGTGTGTTTCTGTAACTGATGTGACATGTGTCTCATATAGTACTGGGGTACATTTTTATACCGACATTATATTGAGAGAAAGCACAAGCATGAAATTCCAAAGGCATTTGCTTTCATGTTTCAGCATACATTACTTTACTCAGACAGATAAGCAGATGAGAGGAGGAAAGACAGAAATCAGTTTGACTGTTGAAGATGCCCTTCTGAAGGGGACCTACCAGTTGTGTGGGGTTTGCTGGTGCTGTCATCATTGTTGAGCATGCCGTCACACCAGATCTTTATCGGTTAAAGCAAGGTTTTTGCTTTGAATTAAAAAGTTTAAGTTAAAAAGAATCTTAACATTCTAATGGTTTGATTTAGTTGTTATATGTAATAAGAAGGATCCACGAAACAGCTTGCTATGAAGAACTTCTTCATGTTAGCTGCAAAGAGTGACCCTCTGAACATTTCTTCTGAGAGTTTACTGGCTTTAAGTTAAGGGTGCACTCCAGTACCAGAGGATCCAACTCACTACCTAAATGTGCTGTTATCCCCACTGCAGGAGCCAAAACTGCAAAACCTGATGCCCCTGTAAGAGGGCAAATAGTCTTTTCCTAGTCTGGGGAGGTGAGACACAGAGGGAGTGATTTGTCTCAGATTTATCAGGGAACCTGGGGCAGTTTGGGGACCTGAAGCCCAGAAGCAGAACCTTCACAGGGTTCTGCTTCCTCCCACTGACTGCTTCAGCTGTTTTGGTGCTGCTTTGTGTTCCCAAAGTGGTGAGAAGCTGCAGTAAGGAACCTCAGTGTACATTTCTCTGTCTTAACTCGATATTGGTTAGTCACTGTAGGTTTACCTGCAACAGTAGCCAACAGGGCTGTGCCAATTACTCTGTTAGTGAAGGCCCTATAAGTGCCATTTAGCAAAATGCATAGATAGTAACCCAAATTCTGTGGCTTTCTGTACAGAAAAGTCTAAATTCCTATTGTATATTAATAAGTAAAAATAAAATCCAATGTAACACTTGATTAAAGATTTCACATTTAACCCAGAGAAAGAATATACTGCATGGGTGGCACTGATGCAAAGAGGGCAGGTGCAGCCTTGGCTAGAAACACCTTCTCACCCACCTGAAAACTCTGTTACTGATGAGCACAACCCCCTGCTCCTGCTCAGAAATAAATCTGAAAATGGTGTTAGTCAGGTGTGCACCCAGTTGTCCCTGCCCACAAGTAATTGCCATGCAGCTGCACATCATTCCCTGGGAGTACAATTATTGGTGGCACCTGAGTTCTGCTAAGTAGAGGAACTGCTTTGCCATGGGGGTCAAACATGGGACAGCACGGCTGCCCTTGACAGAATTTGCTTGCAGGCACTCTCCAGTGCCTGCAGTGGCTAAGGTAACATTAAAAGTGTGGACTCCTGGCATGTGTAAGGGAGGCTGGCATCATCGAGGGAACAGCAAAAATCTTACCTTGTTGTGTGAAGAGGCTAAGAGCACAGGGGAGAAGCACAGTGCTGCTAGCACTAGAAAGTAATTGTGGCCAAATCTGGCACACCAAATTTCTGGCCAGCACCAGAAATCAAAAAGCAGTGATTGCAGCTCTAGGTTTCCAGATGCTGTTGTTTTCTGCCTTGCCCTGTAGTAGATGACAGTAAAGAGAGAGAGCAGTAGAGAACTCTGACTAGTTTTAAGTAATTATGTTGCTCCCCTTTCATGGCACTCTGAGGTCTGTTTTATGTATGTAGCTGCTGTTACAGCTGTATAGTAGAAGGTGGATTAAAATACCTCAGGATTTCAGCCTCTGCCTGTGCTGGCTGGATCTGGGATTTCTGCATCAAAGGCTAGAATGCTGAGCTGTGGGAAGGTGGGTTCCCAACTTCTAGTGGCCAGTTCAGCAGAAATACTGAACATCACTCAATAGACCCTAAGAGGCTGTCCAAAGACTAGGCCCACTCCAGGCAAGCATGGAGTTCTTTAAATTTTTCAGGGAAAAGCCACCTCTCATACCTCCCAGTATAGGATCTTCCCCTTTGTATTTCACCACCACTTTGTGAGGTAGAAAATGAGCAGGGCAATATATTTACAGATGCTGTGTGAACATACTAAGCACAGAGATTGACAGGGTTTATTTTCTCACATTTCATTACAAGTGTCAGAAGGAGTCACTGTAGGAGGCAAATTACCCTGGTTTCCTTGTCCTGCACCCCCAACTAAGCGTGTGTATGGTATATAGTAAGTTACCTCCAATTCCTTTTAGGTTAGGATTTTAAACAAGAAGATCGATTTTAGCGATATTCAGTCCCGGTGTGGTTCCAGAGATAACATCAAACATTCTGCAGGGGGAGGAAATGTAAGTAGTGTGGACAGCCTGTGAACAGGCACTGCCACTGTGGTGAAGCACCTGACACAGGCAGAACCCTCTGTCTCCCTCCCTCTGGGCACTGCTTTCCTTCTTGCTGCTGTTTCACATGTGAGTTTGGTCTGACAGTCGAGTGTATACGCAGTGGTGGCCTCCTGATCTTTCCCCACAGATCACAACACGTTTTCAGAACCTGGACAGGGAAAGGAAATTATAAAAGGGTTATCTCTAAATGATGAAAGAAGGCTCATCTCTAAATGATAAAAGAAGGGTTATCTCTAAATGCCCAAGTGAAAGTGCAGTGTGAGCCAAAATGGTTCAGTGCCTTTCTTTCGTGGGAGCAGCCCAAGATAGTAATTTCCAGAAAGAAATTGCAGCTCACAGTGAGACTCCAGCCTTCCTCTTGGGCATTTTCTATGCACCAGTTCTTCCTTAGCTAACCTTTCAGTTATGTGCATTCAGTAGAGGGGAAGAAGAAAAATTAAACAGAAGGACAAAGAAAGCTCAAAGAAGAGGGTGTGATCAGCCAGCATGCTGAGTGCTGATGTCACAGCATTATTCCAGTATAGGAAACTGAGGTGGCCCAGGGTTTGACCATACACCTGCTGGTTTTATTGGGCACGCTGGAATAACTTAAGGTGGAAATGACCACCCCTCAGATGGGAAAAGCTGGTGGTGTGGGCACGTCTGACCCAGGCAGGGTCAATACAGCAGCCAGTGCTGGCCTAAGTCACTGGTGGTGTGGTGAGCAAGCCAGTGGCATCACAGTTACACCTAGAGCTCCTGGCTGGCCTGGAGGGCTGTGACTTCTTAGGGCCTGCCAGCTCAGTGCCTGTAGCTATTTGGGAGTGCAAGCAAGATGGGAGTGTCACTCTGGGCTGTTCCCAAGCTGGGCTCAGCACAGCCATGGCAAGGTGGCAGCAGGAGGAAGGAGGGTGCCTGACCTGCTGCTCTCCAGCAAGCACTGAGCCAGCTGGCTGAACCTCAACCTGCTCAGGTACAACTGCGGGAGGCACATGTGGAGATTGCTCAGACTCTCCTTAGTGGATTGACAGGAAATGCATACCATATTTAGATGCAGAAAAATACAAAGCAGATGGTAGAGAAAAAAACAGTCACCAAAATATCCTAGTTGCCAGGATGCATAATCAAGACAGAAGCAAATGGGATGGGTCCTGCTGCATGCAGGGCTTTGGAGCACCCACTCTGAAAGGAGGAGGCTCAGAAACATTTTAGAAAGAGCCCACAAGCTGATCTCCTTTATCCTCCTCTTCGTTTTGCTAATAGTAAAGCTTAACCCAGCTCTGTAATCTCCCTAGGTGGGAGGTTTCCTCCTTTGTGGCATGGTCTGTTTCCTACTAACTATTTCTCCTTCTCCAGTGGTTTGTAGAAGCTTCTCACTCTTTCTCTGCTGGGCTTGGCTTTTTATTTATTTTTTTTTATTTTATTCTCTTCCTTCCTGTAATTTGTGCATGTGTGCACTTTTGACAGGTACAAATTGTAACCAAGAAGATTGACTTGAGTCATGTGACATCCAAGTGTGGCTCACTCAAGAATATCCACCACAAACCAGGTACTGTAGGAATTTATGGGTTGTGGGACAAAGCAAGGACCTAATATTGTTATTTGAACTCAAAATCGTGGATCATACCATTCTCTCTTACAGTCAAAGAGAAAATAAATACTCTTTAGTAATAAAAATACATTCAACTACTCAACTAAATATAGAGAGACATAAAGGTATGAAACCACCTGGTTTAGAGAGGTGATAAAAAAATAATGCCAAAGGATGGTGCTCTGGCATAAGATTAAAATACAGGCTGAAGTCAGTGAAACACTTAAACATGTGCTTAAATCCCATGAAAACCAGTAGGACTGCAGCACCTGCTTACAGTTTAAATATATGTTGAAGATTTTATATTTTACTGAACATGCAGAGCATTATTTTGTGCTTCTCCAAAACCATTAGATCTCAACTAAAAGGGAAGTGATGTGAGTGCACTCATGCTTCAGGTCACACTTTCTGCTGCACCATTTCAATTTCCTAATCTGTGTTTCCTTTTCCTCTGCAGGAGGTGGGCGTGTGAAAATTGAGAGTGTGAAACTGGATTTCAAAGAAAAAGCTCAGGCTAAAGTTGGTTCACTGGAAAATGCCCATCATGTACCTGGTGGTGGTAATGTCAAGGTAATGGAACAGCTGTCAGAAAAGGCTCCCACTGTGCCCCTGGCCCAGTGAAATTAAAGCTGTAAATTCAGTGGTGGCTCTGAATTGAGGAGGAATCATCTGTCTGTCCTCTTTCAAGCACACTCATATACCAGTTTGTTCCCTTTGGAATTTGGAATGACCAATCTTGCATCCGCGTATAATCTGAGAGTGAAATGTCTTGTAGTTTGTGCACAGTCTTTTCCCCCTAAAGATAAACCTTGTTTGGGACTGTGGGACAGCACAGGTATGATCTGAGATGAGGACTCCATTGTGAAACAGGAGGAAGACATCCTGAAAGTAAAATCACTCCCACAAACATTTGAGAATACAGATTTTGAAAACAAATCATAGTTCCCATATAATGCTTATGAAATTTGTACAGCTAGGAACAATGGTACTTCTCTTTAAAGCACCCATCAGAGACAGAAATGGTAAGACAGTGTAACATAGTATGCCAGTAGCTATTAAACAAGGTGAAAAATTCAATTTTCTAAGGAGTGAGGAAGTTTCAATCCTTCTAATAGTTTTTAAAAGTAAGCAAAATGATGCCCAAATGATGATCTATAATGAGATAATTCAGTGAACATATAATGTGTGAAGTTCTTTATTTTCCTGGAGCAGATTGACAGCCAGAAGCTAAACTTCAGAGAGCACGCCAAGGCCCGTGTTGATCACGGGGCTGAGATCATCACACAGTCCCCAGGCAGGTCCAGCATGGCCTCGCCACGCAGACTCAGCAACGTCTCCTCCTCTGGAAGCATCAACCTGCTTGAATCACCCCAGCTTGCTACCCTTGCTGAAGATGTCACAGCAGCCCTTGCCAAGCAGGGGTTATGAATTTGCTCATTTTGCGTTGTATGAAGTAATAATATTTAGGCATGAGCTCTTGGCAGGAATGGGCTCAGAGCAGGTGTTACGTTCATTCTTTACCATGTCTAAAACTAAGTTACATCCCAAGACTCGTAGTTACCATACAGTTAAAAAAAAAACCAGAAAAAAAATCAATTCCATAGATGCAGAAATTGGCCTGACCTCCATTTACAACAGGAAGACACTGGCTTTATATGGGTATACAGCAGTATGTTACATTGGACAATTATTGTTGCTCTGCTCTGTCTTGCATGGAGTACTGTAGTATGATAAAAATGCATTTTTACCTTTCATGTGCCTGAAGGCCATCCACCTCTTTCTGAAGAGCCTTGTTAATATCCCAAGTTGCTCATTTCACAGTTCTTTTGATAGATGGGGAAATAAAAAAGAAAAGTTGCCCATTGTAAGTTATTACAGGTTAAATTAACAGTCTGCTTACCAGAAGGAAGGGCATATAGGGAAATTCAACTTTAATTAAAAAAATATGTTACTTTGTATAAATAAGTAGAACAAAAGTTGAATTAAGTTATTAACATTTTTTGAACCTGATTAATTATGTCAGTGTATAGCTGAAAAGCCAATAAATTATTTAAATAATAACTAAAAATACTAGCTGGAAACATTTGAATCGTGCTTTGGGAAGTGATGTAAAAAAGCTGCTGAAAGCAAGCACTCATACCCCAACAGACTTGTGTCTGATTAGAAAAGTTGGTTAAGCAGCTAGATTTGTGTGCATACCACCAGTTCCACATTCTTTCCATCTGTTTGATACAGTATTATAGATATATATATTTCTCTGTGGCCATTTGTGATACGCCCTCCTCATATACTTGAATATTCTACTTCTTTATTCACAGTATCTGTGTCTCTTGCACCCTTTGGTGTTGCAATTTTAGGTATGTAAAAGTAGATGTTAGCAGGGGGTTTTTTCCCTATTCATAAGAATACATTTAAAAAAGATGAAAATTGTAGCATGAAGTTGCTTTCTGTAACAACTAAAAGCCGTGACCCTGTTTTAGTGACAGATGCAAGTCTATTCTGTGATGCTAGAAAAAGGATTCCTTCCTTCCTCCCTTCCCTCCCTTTCTTCACAAAGGAATGATTTTTGTGGGGTCCAGATGTTTGTAAAAGAGTCTCCAAAGAAGGCTGAGTTTGGAGTATGGGTTTTTAAAAAACCCACAATAGTTTGGTTCTTTCTTTCCTTTCTCTCTTTCTCTCTCTCTTTCTCTCTCTCTCTCTTTCTTTCTCTCTTTCTGGCTTTCTTTCTCTCTCTCTCTTTCTCTCTCTCTCCCCCTTTCTTACTTCTTTCCTTTCTTTCCTTTCTTTCTTTCCTTTTTCTTTCTTCTTTCCCTCCCTTCCTTCCTCATCTTTTTTTTCATTCCCATAGTAACAATGAATGTTTGATTTATTGTTTTTCTTTTGCTAAAGTTGAAACACAGAAAAAATATTAAGATGTTGTTTCCACTCCTTTAGTGATGTCTCACATGTACACTCAGGCACTCAGATAACAGTGATAATCATAGCAGAGATGCCTGTAAATTACAATACATGAATAAATAAAAATGAGCTCCCTAGACTGGTTGTCATAGTGATTCATCAATTAAATAGGGCATCTTAAAATCTGAGCAAAGTGGGATTATATTGACTATAAAAAGTATAAGAAAAAGTGTGCATGACAGATAAAAGGCAGATACACAGCCAATGGATCTAGTGGAGTTACCTGAGAGAACACTGGTGATGGGGATGATCCCCAGCAGCAGATCATCACCTGCTGATGCCCTATGTACACGAGACATTATGAAATGACCAGCTTACATTCTTGCAGATTGTTTTATCTTTTCCTTTTGAAACCTTGTAACTGAACTTTGCACTGTCAGTTGAGCTCTACTTGATATATGTATTAGGTTAACAATGTGTTTTGGAAACTTTTGATCTGTTCTTTTTCCTTCTTAATTTTTATGTGTGTGTATGTGTGTGTTGGGGTTTGGTCTGAAAAGACTCACAGAGATTTTTATGTCTGTGGAGATTCTAAAAATGAATGGCACAGGATTCCCCATCATTACATTCGGGTAGTAATGCAGTTACTGGACAGTAAATATTCAGTGGACCAAAGTGGGGTTTTGGCTAAGCTGCTACAGCAGTACAAACACAAAACAGAGTGGTTAAATCTCTCAAACTTTTACTGAACATGAACTTCTGACAGCCCCACACATGACATTTCAGCTCTGCAAAAAGCTTTTTCACACAATAAAGTACCTAACACTGTAAGTCAGTTGTTTCATACAAAGGACAGTGAGTTTAGAACCATCCGAAGTGCAATTGGAGGATTCTGATTTCTGCCTTGTATTTGTTACACTTCTGCTTAAAGTAATCCTAATGATTCACATGGAAACAATGTCAAGTGAGGTGCATTAAAATCTCCTTCCCGTTTTTTCAGAAAAAAACAGAAAGGAAAACTGACAGTATTTGTATGCTCTGATTATGCTATCAATTAATATAAATTAGCCTTGCAGTGGTTTTTCTTTCTATGCCTTTTGCCAGTGTAGGAGAAAAACCGTGGTACTACTGAACCTCTGCTCTCTGAACCCAAGCAGCATCTCATGGGAACAGTGTTAACCTGAGACTCAAGTGTTTTTATTCTGCTTTTAAAATTGGCATACTCTAGAAAATTAAGCTTAGTTAATCCACCTATGAGTCCAAAATTAGAGTGTATAAGACACCAAGTCATTTATTTCATGCATTAAAATGAGCTTTCTTGTTTTGACTGAAGCAAAGACCTTTGTAATCATTATCATCCTTCCATAGAAAGAATCCTAGAATGCTGTGGACTTAGATGAAAAGAAATGAAGAGTTTTGTGCTTTTGAATAATAATTAAAGAACCAAGTTATGTTACATGACTCTAGATGTTCACTGAAAAGCTCATATTAATCTTAACTTTCTCAAGAAGAGTGTTCATTTTAAAAACAACAGTTTGTAAATATGTAATGCCCACTGAAGAAGATAGAGCCAGCTTCCTGGAAACTGCATCTGTTGTGTTTCTTTTCCACAGGCATGTTGAGCCAGCAGGTTTGTTGGGTGCCTGAGACCCAATTGTGTAACAAAGCAGAGGTAATCCAGACAAAAGGAATGGTGAAACCTTGTTTGGGTACCTAGGGGAGCACCCCAAATTTGATAATCCATCGGGTTGTAGAGATGAAAGAATGCTTCTGCCTCATCTGCAGGGTTTTATTTCTATGTAACCACAAGCTAAAAGAAATCAAAGTTGAGCAAACCTCTGTCCAGCAAGAGTAAAGGAAAAACTAATCCTGATGAGGGAAATTATGAGCCCACAAGGGCAATATATATTTTCACTGTACAGCAGTAAATGGAATTAATCATTCAGCCCTCTGCTATGGTACAGTACTAACCTCATCATGACTGCTCACAGATCTAAGTTTGCCTAAATACATGACTCAAAGGGAGTCAAGAGGCAGCCTGTGTTGACTACCACATGAGCAGAAGTTTTTTCCATGCTGGACTAAATACTGTTTGAAACCCAAGTATATGTCCCTTCAAAGGCAAATGCCTTGAAGAGTAGATCACATTAGCTGTGAAAATCAGTGCAGGTAGATTTCTAGCCTAGGTGTCTGTGAGTTCACTCACTAGTCAGATTGCTAAAGCAACTCCCTCTGCAACTCCAGCAATTCCCACTGCAGGAAGGTAAATTAGTTTCACACTGGGAAAAGTCGAGCGTGTAAAAGCCACTTCAACTTTAGCAAAGAGAAAAAGCCAACAAGTAAACATGCTGGGATATCAAGGAATACAGTCTGCTGTTACAAACCTGTGTTTTTTCTGAGAATTCTAGAGCCTGTTACCATAAAAGAGGCATTTCTTGAATGGCTGGTGGTAGGTAGTTCATGTTTTTCAATCCGATTTGCAATTGTATTTGTTGCTGTATAGTGATTGTTTTGCAAAATAAACTCGCTTGTCATCTAATTGCATGTGTTAGCTTCCTGTGTTTGTGATCCAGCTCCTCCTGAATCCAAGCACCTGCTGGTACTGCTCTCAGTCTGCCCAGGAGCAGTCACAGCAGATTCAGTTGGATTGTTCAGCTAATCCCTTTCACTTTTATACAAAAGGATCCATTTTCATGGCTTGGATCCTCTTCTGCGGGTCAGTATCTCCCTGCTGGGTGCAAATTTCTTCTCAGAGAGGGTGATTAGACATTGGAACTAGCTGCCAGGGAGGTGGTGGAGTCACTGTCCCTGAAGGTGTTTAAGCCCGGAAGTAGCACTTGGTGCCATGGCCTGGTAGACAAGACGGTGTTGGTTCATAGTGTTAGTTGGACTCAGTGATCTCGAGATGATCTCCCAACCAAACCAGCCCTGTGATCAGGACCTATGGACCTGTGATCCAGGTCCCTGGGGGATCAGGGACCCCTGGGAGTGCCGTGCAGCAGCACCCTGCCCGGAGCAGCAGAGCCCAGGTACAGCAGCCCCTCAGCGCGGCCGCACACCAGCCCTCAGGGCCCTTGTACGCCAGGGAAATGGCGGCCCTGGGCTGTCAGTGTGGTGCAGCTGCACACCGGCCCTCAGGGCCCTTGTACGCCAGGGAAATGGCGGCCCTGGGCTGTCAGTGTGGTGCAGCTGCACACCGGCCCTCAGGGCCCTTGTACACCAGGGGAATGGCGGCCCTGGGCTGCCAATGTGGCATGGCCACACACCGGCCCTCAGAGCCCTTACACACCAGGGAAATGGCGGCCCTGGGCTGTCAGTGTGGTGCAGCTGCACACCGGCCCTCAGGGCCCTTGTACACCAGGGGAATGGTGGCCCTGGGCTGCCAGTATGGCGCGGCCTCCTCCACCCACCCTCTCTGCAGATTCCCTCAGCCAGCTGGACATGTGGACAGTGCCAGTGGTGAAGGTGACAGGAGTTGGGGCTTGGGGGTGAGCTTTTGGGTCTGTCTTGGAAACTAATGGGGAAACAGTGCAGACTTTGAGGGGTGCCTGGAGTGTGTCATCATGGATCTGCAGTGGATGCTCAGTCCCAGCCTGAGCTCAGGCCGAGGAGAGTGCTGCTCTGTGCTCTGGGTGGAACAGAGAAATAATACATCGTTTTGGAAGGGACCTAAAAGCTCATCTCATTCTACCCTCTGCCATGGGCAAAGACATGTTCCCCTAGACTGGGCTCCACCAAGTCCAGTCCAACCTGGCCTTGAGCATTTCCAGGGATGGGGCAGCCACAGCTTCTCTGGGCAGCATTCTGCTGAGAGTACTGCTGTATACAACATGCTACTGAGGGTACTGCTGCTGCTCTGGGCAACAAACACTGCAGAGAATGTTTGTGTGCTGGCACAGACTACCACTGTGTGCTAGGTGTAGGTATAGAAGAAGGGATTACAGGTGACCTCATCCCTGATAAGTCACAGCTGTACCAATTACCAAAGAAGACGAGCAGCCTTGCCCTAATGGGTTGCAGCTGTGACTAATAAAGTAAGTGTGATAAAAGGGGTGGATTGGCTGGTCTGGGAGAGCCTTGACAAAGAGGACCTAGGAGAAGAAGACCTTGGGGAGGTGGAGGAGCCCTGAGGAAGAAGGCATGATCCAGAGAGACACAAAGAAGAGTGAAACAAGGAAAAGAGTTGCTGCTGCAAAAGATCTGCTGTGAGGTCAGTCTGGGTCTGATGGAGTTGGAGCCTGCAGGCATAGTTGAGCCAGGTAAAAGCCTATGGTCAGAGGTAGCAAGGAAATACTTTTAGTTGTATTCCAGCAGGAATAGCCAGCAGTCAGAGTCTGTCAGAGAAGCCAACAGCAGGAGTTTGCTGTTGTCAGAGTCAAGATGGCTAAGCTGTAAAGGAAAGTAAACTGGGACCCTTTTCACAGTGTTAAATTAGAGTCTGTGTCTTGGCTCATTTCTACCCCTTATGAGAGGCCTACTGTAGCATCTGGGTGCCTGCTCAGCCCGGGGTGTGGTGTGAGGGAAATACAACTGAGCAGAGTGCCTTAAGTATCCCAAACCTTCAGCAAGCTGGAGCACACAATGCTGCAATGTTCCTAAGTAAATGCTGTCAGCCTGGAGGAATGACTAAGTGCCATTAATTATCCGATAGAAGCACCCTCCTAAACATGCTTAGGTACAAGGCAGAGCTAATGCATCATCTATCTGTGCAAAGGGAAAGGATTAAGAAGCTAAGAACAAAAGGGTAAATCATGATTTAAGCATTCATAGCTAGAACAATGGTTGAGGACAGCTGGTAAGAACCTGTTTCTCCCTTTCAAAGTGAACAATGAAGAGATGATATTTCTGTGATTTGTTGAGTCTGATTAACAGCATGTGGGAGGTGATCTATTTCATAATTTGCTAGCAGATTGTGGTGTTGGAGTGCAGGCACACAGTGTGTGGTGATTGGCAGTGGGGCTGTGGCCCAGCCTCATCCCCAATGGGCACAGCTGTGAGCAGCAGGTGAGCAGCACTGACAGCAATGAGCCATGGAGTGCCCAGGTGTGCTGAGCAACCACCAAAGGGAACAGAGGGCACACAGGTGCACTGCATGAACATGAGGGGTGTGAAACGTTGGGCTAAATAAGAAGAAGGGCAGATGCCTGCAGCCTTCTGAAGTGCCCTGGTGTTATTGTGTATGGGCAGATGTCTGAAGTGGTAAGGTGTTACTGTGTGTGGGTTGAAGCTTTCTGATATTGTCTGATGACACTCTGTGTATAGTGGCTGTCTCAACTGTGGCATATGCTGTGACATTGGAGCATTGAGATGAATGATGATGAATTTGTGAATACAACCTGGACTAACTACTTGTTATTGAAAGGGAGGGAGGCTCAGGAATCCTGCTGCAGTGTTTGTTAGAGGTACAGAGCATCTGTCCATCTTGTGCTTGTCTCAGCTCGTGGGGTGTTCCTTGCATTATACAGGAGGACAGTAGGTAGAAGGTGAGACATTGGTAAGTGGCAGAAGGCCTTCCACCTAGAGGTGTTTGGCCATCAGAAGTCCCAGTTTCTGGGACTAAAAGACAGTGTGGCCCTGGTGGAAGGGTTCCCAAACCTGATGTAGTGTGAGCACCCTTATTCTGGACAGAGAAGCATGCTGAGGAGGTGGTGCTCAGTTCTCCCTGAGCAACAGAGAGGAAGGCATGTTTGGCAACTCAGTGGATCAAGAGATCCACACTTCTCTAGGAAGAAGGTAAAAACGGTTGGGTGGGGCAGGGTTTGATGGGAGGAGGTTTGTTGCCTTTATTCCCCCCAAAAGAAGCACAAGTTTTTCAGCTACTACCAAAGCTTGGAGAGTCCTGAGCCAAGGGATGATAATCTGACACTGAAAGCTGAGGGTTTTTTTTTTTCTCTTTCCCCCCATTCTTGTCCAGATAATCCCCCCACGTCATCTCCAGGATTTTGTTCACTCCCATCCTGTCCTATCAAGCTGTGCCTGTAAGGTATGTAACTGCAGTCAAATGTCTATGTGAATATGTTTTGTTGCTTGAACATTATGCAAAGGCAGTAACTGACTGCATAAGGTGTGGAGGGCCTGTGTTTCTGCTCTGTTTAAAAATAGAATTCTCAGATGCATGAGTGCTGTGCTACTCTACTGGTCCCACCTAAATGTGGCAGAGGGATTAAATATCTTAATATTAATTATTAACATATAACTATTAAATATCTTAATATTAAATATTAACTCTTAACAGTTAATATTAAATATTAACTGTTCTAATGGAGTCTGATCCAGCTGAACTGCAGTCCACTCATGACCAAATTCATGCAGCAACAGCAGCAAAACTTGTGATTTCAGGGGCTTCTTGCAGTTTTAGGGATTATTTATCCTGTTTCTGAACACAGTTGTGTTGTGTTTGGGCAGGGGCTAGCTAGAAGAGCTGTGAGGGAGACCCCTGAAGAACCATAGTTGTAGTGTTTTCATGCTGTTTAAAACCCCTGAAGAAAAACAACCCAGGGCTTTCCTAGGCTTCTCTAAATTTTTACATTCCTTCTACCTGACAGACCCATATGGGAAAGGGTAGAACGAGTGGCATCCATCAGTGCTAATCTTCTATGACTGGTTGTCCCTGGAGAGAAAGGGTTTTTCTCCATGATGGGTCTGCTCAGCCAGGACAGAAGCCTGCTGGCAGCCAGTGGAAGAGTAAGATCTCAAGGGTGTGGTAAATGGTTTTTTCCCTGCTCTGGAATCTCCATTTAGGATGTGTTTGCAGCTTTGCTCTTGGAAAGGCTGCTGCACAACAGAATGGCTTGACGTACTCTTGAGAGCCTGGATTCTGCACAGAGAGTTCAGATAAATGTGAGTTCTTAGGAGTGTGTGTGTATGGCAGGGGTTGATTGAGAGTGAGAACTTGGAGAGCATAACCATGGAAACAAGTGCAAGGCAGTGAGGTTTGAGCAGTTTCCTGCTCTGAGCACTCCTGTATATGGTGGGGGCTTCATGCTCAGGTTCTGCTCCGTGTCCCCACTCTGTGCTATGCTGCCAGCCTTGAGTCTGGATCAAGATTAAATCCTGCTGTGATGGATTGTAAACAGGACTGTCTGATGAATAAAGGAGTGATCAAGCAGAACTATGTGATCTGGTGGCATGTCAGGCTCCTCCTGCCTGCAGTAAAAGAGGAAATGGGTAGAGAGTGTCATGGGCATCTTCTGTGACTGAGCAGTTGGCATGAGCTAGGAATTGTTAGAGTAGTGCAGAGCTTTCTCCACTCTTCCTTCACCTGCTTTGACTTTTTGCAGTAGTCTTGATGTTTTTCAGTGACTTTTTGCAGGTAGACTGACCTGTGTTTCTGTGCCAGCCCAAGATTCCAGTGTAGCTTAGAGAGCAGAGCACAGGTGAATTTTTAAGATGCTTTGCTGTTGTCCTCCTGTAATGGCCTCTCTGAAGAATCTACTTGTTTCCTCTCTATCCCCACTGTAAGGGAAGGCAGGGGACTGTCCAAACAAGCAGATGAAAGTCCTGGATTAATTGAAGGGATGTGGAGTAGGTAAACTTAACACATACCTTGCCTTTAGAAGTCAGCAGTTTTAACCATCTTCTCTCTGTATTCTTGTGAGATTTAGAAATCAAGATAATTTTGTCCATGTCTAATCACAGTTAATGGAAGGAAAGAACATGGTAATTAAAAGCTTTCCTGTCTGAACAAGGTAATCCTGTTAATAAAAAGGCCATACTTGTGTGCACCAGCAGTACAAGTTACTGCTAGCAAAGAACACAGCCAGACAATATGAACAAAGCAAATGGGTTCAGAATTTCAGTGCTCAGGGAGATTAATGATTTTAATTATACTAAACATTTTGGGGTTTTTTGGCAAGTGTATTTAAGAGATTGCCTTCTAGTTAGTCATATTAATATTTCTTTTGTTTAAGAGGTGGGATTTTAGCAAAATGTAGAACCCATAAGGTCCTCTGCTCCATGACTGGAGATCAAGCCTAGCCTATGTCACTACAAGGAAATACTGTCTTGGGCACCAGGAAAATGGTTATCTCAAGTGGGAGTAACTTCAAGTTACCTAAGTAGCAGCACTGGATTTTCAGCAAACATCTTCTTAAAGTACCCCTAAGGAAGTAAATTGTGATGTTCATCTGTTCAGCTCCTCTACCAGGAAGGAATGATCTTGGTGAATCTTTGGGTGCCTAATATTTAGTAAGAAGATTGAAAGACAGGAAAAGTATGGCCTTGGTTTGTTAGAGCATCTCTTGAAATTTTCAATATTTTCAATATAAGCAACAGAATGTCTTTTTTCTTTTTTTTCTGTGAAAACTGTTTGGGATGAATTTGCATTGGTCTTTCATTTTATTCTATTAATTATTTGTTGTAGTATACTAGCCTCTGATATCCTTAGGCAGAGAAGGAGAGCTAATCTAACAGTGCCTGAGAAATATTTCCAGCAAACCTGACTGAAACATATGCTTGTATGAGTCTGGTGTCTGACTGGAAACACCAGTAAATCTGCTTCAGCGCTTCTCATCCTCTCCACCTCTCTCAGCTCTTCTGTGTAAGAAAAATCAGTGGAATAACTACCCCAAAGTTCCTTTGCTCCCAAGGCCTATTGGATTAGGCCCTTTTTTGACCCAGAGATGGAGCAATTGAGAGGTGTTTTAAATTTTTTATTCTATTTTTAGTCTCATGTGAAGGGTGAGACAATACAGATGTGATAATTCATGCCATCACAATTAGAAGCCAACTATTTCCTAATTACATTGTAAGTGTTTCTTGGCCTGTCAGCTTTAGCCACACCATGCTGTAAATGCCTAAAAGCTAATAATCTAAAATTACTCCTTGTGGGTCTTACTGCAATGCATCTTTCATAGTTCTATTTCTCCAAAGTATCTAGCCCTTTTTGCAAGGCCATCCTTTGAAACTTTTTTCTAGCTCCATTTCTCTCTCAACAGTATCTGTCCTATTCCACAGCATTTCTAAGTCAGCATTGCTTATCTCGAAGTTTGCATACAGATGCACACTGTGTGAGCATTCTGTCAGGTTTTGAGAATTCTCTACAAATCCATTTCCCACGAACACCAGCCTTCACTTTCAGAGAGGGTTTATGACTTGCTTACCTTTGGGAGGGATAAAGGGGGAGGGTGAAGGAAGGGGTGTAGAGGGAAGGAGTCGCTCTGCCGGCCCGGCAGGCTCTGGGATGCTCCGGGAATCCCTGTGGCTGGCGGGGCTCCCCGGCTCAGCTCAGCCCTGTTGCTGCGGGGCTCGCCGCCGCTGCCGGCGCGGTGCGGGAAGTTTGGCGGGCGGCGCCTCCGCCGCCCCCGCGGCCGCCTCCCCCCTCGGCACCGCCCGCTCCGGGCACGGGGAGCTGTCCACAGAGGGAGGTGCTGAAGGCAGGGAGGAAGCTGGAGGACGCGGACATCTTCGCTCCCCCTAATTTCCTCCCTGCCTTCTGCAGCCATTTTGCACCGGCGGGGCTGAGGGAGGGGGCGGGCCGCGGGGAATGGAGGGGAGAGGGTAAAGAGTTGCGAGAGCGAGAGGCGGCCATGGGAGATCCCGGCTGGTGCGTCTGCTGAGACTGCAGCAGCTCTCGTCAGCACCATGGTGAAAAGGAAAAGCTCCGAGGGCCAGGAGCAGGAGAGCGGCCGTGGCATCCCTCTGCCCATACAGACCTTCCTGTGGAGGCAGACCAGGTAAGAACAGGGCACTTGGGATGCAGCTGCAACAGGGCAGTGGAAGTGTGGAGGGGGTGCGGGCCAGCTGCTGCCCAGCGGCAGGGAGGATGCAGCTATCACTGCAGCTGCAGTGTGAAGCCGTGGAAAAAAAAAACCCCGTGTTTGTGTTTTTTACTCAGTATAGAGCAATGTGTATCAGGTGTGGGAGGAGGTCTCAAGGCGACTTAACCTAGTGACAGTCCCAGGCAGCTTCTTGATTTGACTTTAAACCATCCATGTCTGTTTCTCTATGCACCTTTCCCTTCTTCCCTGTCCCATCCCCTCCATCCTCATCCCCCATCTTTTAAGAGAGCTCATGGAGCCCTTGTAGCAGAAGCAGCATCCCTCAGTGCTGCACCAGACCTGCAGTTTTGCTTCTCTCTGTGTTTGCAGCTGTCCTGGAAGTGCAATCTATGCTTTGAGAGGCCAGCATGCAAACAGATATGTCCAAGTCTCACCTTCTCTCACAGGACTGGAGAGAGAGGGACTGGGGATGTGTGAGGGACGAGCTGAATGTATGGCTGGTGCTTTATGTTCCTTGTGAATTCTGTCAGTCTCCTGCCCTAGCAGGATTCTAAATTGAAAACATTGTGGGGGCAGTGGGGGAGGTTGGAAGATTTGAAGGTTGTGGCTCTAATTTAAGGCCTCAGTCATAAAATCCCCTCAGTGTCCTTCAAAATAAAATTTAAAAACCCTGCAATAAGGTGACCTGATTATTTTTTTAATATTTACTCTGATCTCATTCTGGAGGAGAATGATAGAGGGTGGGTGTTCTCGACATCCAGCATACAGGCCTGCACTTCACCATAAGCCTTCCACATCAGCAGCTGTGCAGAAAAAAATATTTAATACGGAGCTGGCAAGTTGGTCTCTCTCTTAAAATAGAGGCAAGGCAAAGTTCAGTAATATTTAGCAAATTTCAAACAGAATATGTTGCAAATATTTCACTGAGGTAAAATGGCTGAAAATTGTCTGATGGAAGATTTTATCCCTGGGAACATGTGGGCTGGATTAAATACCTCTTGACATATCAAAGTGGGCACTTCTTCTGGAAAAGATAATAGTATTTATCAGATGTCATCAACAGGTATCTGAGCATAGTTTTGGCTTATGTCTTCCTTTACGAGTTTCTCAGCCTTTTGACAACCTTCTTACATGAGAAGAATCCTAAAAATAACTAAGAAAAATACATGTTGATGTACTTAGTGTCTAATGCTGCTTCTCCGTTCTTCTAGTGCATTTTTAAGACCCAAACTGGGGAAACAATATGAAGCTTCCTGTGTGGTATGTACATGTGTCTCTTTTTCAACACTTGCTAGTAACTAACTTTTCATGCAAATCAATCTGACCATCGTGGCTGATCAGCAAGCTTCTCAGCTTCCACCAGAAGTGGATTTAGTCCATTCAGTTTCATTTTGTACTTTGGTCACATAAAGGTTTTGAAATTGTTCCCATGTCGAGAATTTGCCTATTGTGTCCATCTTTAGACAAAACAAAAAGAATTTATTTGGAGATTAGTTAGTAAAGCTGTAGGAATTAAATAAATAATGACATGGACAAGCTGAGCTGTGACAGTCTGGGTCTAACCTTCCAGTTCATCCTGTGTGGATGTGTTTTTGCATGAGACTGATGTCATTTCAGTTTGTGATTGCTGAAGGTTTTTCAAGGTTATAATATAGAAAGTCTAAACAATACTAACAGGCTTTGAACAGCACTTTTACCATTGTGCAACATAGGAAACACTTCTACTGGAAATTAGAGGGAGAGTATCTTACCAGAGTGATTAAGGAGAGGCTATCATGCAGATACAAATAACTCTTATTTCTAAATGTACTTCAAATAAAGCCTCAAGTTACTGCCAAAAAGGAGGAAAAAGGAAGCAAGTTTAAATAAGATGGGTATCTAGAGAATTTCAGAATTCCTTGAATGGTTGCTGGTCTTTGGATAGTTTAAAGTACATTAGTCAGTTGCAGCCAGACTTGACAGAGTGGAAAAATTTGGTCTGGACATGTATCTTAATAGTTTAAAGTTCTTAGGTCACTCTGCAGCAGTTTTCTGATTTCCTTCTCACAAGGCATTATGCTGGAGAAGCTTTATCTCTTGCTGAGTCATTTTCTTCTAAGAAATCCATAAATTTTTCAGAGTTTTTGCTAGATACCAAGTAGAGATAGAGGAGTGCTGGCTTAGTGTGTTGATGAGTAAAATGCTGAATTCTGTCATATGCAGCAGTGATGACTGGTTAATGCCCACTGACAGTATCTGGCTGTTGAGAGGCTGGAAAATGGAGCTTGTTTGTCCTTTACCAGGAGCCATGCCTTGGAGCACCTCTGATCTGGGGCTGTGGCTTCATCTGTGGGCTCCTAGCTGTTGCTGTTGGGTGGAGGGGCAGAGCTGCCTTCTCTGTGATGTACCTGTCTGCCTGTAACTCCTTTGCTTCCTGCTGTGCTGTTGGCATCAGGTCCCTGAGGCCAGTTCCAAAGCACCTTTCTTCTGGGAGCACGTACTAGAATTTACTAAGTGTGAAAAACAAACTACACCCAAAAACCCCTTAAACTGTGAGACAACATAAATCATGTACTTCAGCCAAGAGAACGGGAGCTCTGAAAACAGGCATGTCATAAAGATCCAATAAATCTCCATCTCTTGGATGAAGAACTTTGTTCTTCTCCAGTTGTTAACATAATCATTAAATTATGGTAGAAAACTTTCAGGGGGAACTTTAGTTTTGAGGAATTTGTGGGTTACAGACTGGACTGACACATTTGCTGCCTTCTGCTTCATCCATTTCCTCTGCCTACTGGTGCACAGGGATGTCTGCCCACACCAACACATTCTGTTATCCAGTGGGGCAGCAGAGTGCTGTGTGCATGGGTGAGACAGGGTTTCTGGAGCTTGACAGGTATTTGACTTGTCTTCTGAAACCTTCTGCTGACTTTCTAACACCTCTGTACTGTATAACGTGCCTGAAAATGCTATGCACCTGTTACATGATCTAGCCTTTTATAATTCTCTAACCAGAATTGTTGTAGGCATGTCTATGGGTGGTTAACTGTCTGGCAGTGCATATGACACAACATTGTGCAATATTCTCTTATTATTCTTGGCTCTAAACTTGCTGCAGTAGTTTGCTGCATGTTGTGCATTGAGGAAGCAGATGTTGGGGTCTGCGATTCAGTGACTACAGCATCTGGTCTGCAAGAGCATATTGCATTGCTTCTTTCAGCTTTGCCTTATGCCATAATACTTGAAGAAAAAACTGGTCCTTTTGTTGCATTGCTCTCTTTACTTGAGCCATCATGCTTACTTCAGTTGGTCTATGAATAATGGCCTTTAAGCTGAAGATAAATACCCTCCCCCATACATTGTCTCACAACATCTAAATATGTTTGTGCCTCAGTATGAATTTAATGTTCATCCTCCTCCCCATTCTCAAGTTGTTCTGCCCTGGCACAAGGTCATGCCTAATGTGCCTGAGTCAAAGCTGTAAATGACCTCACAGGAAAGCATGTGAGTGCTGTACAAAGCTAACACATTTTTTGGGTGATGGTAAGGAACTCAAAGATATGCTTGAATTCTTCTGCTCTGGTTTGCATTGGCCATGGAAGAACTCAGATGTTTTCTGGATGATCCTGCAAATTCAGTTTCCCTGTTTTCTGGGCTTTTTTTGTTTGTTTGTTTGGTTTGTTTTGTTTTTTTTTTGTTTTTGGTTTTTTTTTTGTTTTTTGTTTTTGGTTTTTTTTTTGTTTTTTGTTTTTGGTTTTTTTTTTGTTTTTTGTTTTTGGTTTTTTTTTGTTTTTGTTTGGTTTTTTGCTTGTTTTTGAAAATGTAATTACATGTTTTGTTGTTATTAATAATTAAAGTATAGCTATGGAACAAAGTTCTGAAAGAGGCCACCTTTTATTTTATCCAGCCAATGGGCACAGTTGCAGAAAACTGAATTTCTGTGCGTAAAGTGTTTGGCATCTGTGTTTCATTATTTCATTACTTGTGAATGTTTACACTATTGCTGTGTTTATTAAACAATGGAGTCCATTAAACAATGCCATCCCTTGTGCATGAACTCCTAGGTTCCTGGATCTTTCTGGGAGCTCTTCCTTGCTGACTGACAGTACTTGCTGCCTGTACTTCAAGCTCTTTCTAGTCAGTCCGAAGTGACTTCAGCAGTGGTCTCAGCTTTCCTCCGTGCTGCAGGCTGAGCTTTGGAAGGACAGGGCATTAAGGTCCTCTCCAAGGACACAGGTTGAGTTCAAGAGGCACTGACCATTTCTCTGTGTTCCTGCCTTCTGTACCTGCACTGGGCAATCCTGTAGGGGTACTCCCTGGCACTCCTGAGAGGATGTAACAGGAGGTGCTGAGCTTCCCAAGGTAACCTTTGGGCACTCTCTGTCAACCCCTGGCTGACCTCTTCCTGCCTTATGCAATTCACTGCAGGTACAGCCTCCCTAAGCTTAGATCAGGGGAAGTTCAGGCAAAGCTGTTTAGGAGGCTGTGACAAAGCCCAGCCAGCATGCTGCTGAAATGGGAGCAGATAGCCTGAAGATGCCTAGACAAGAAGCACAGGACAGAGCTGACAGTGACACACAGGCTGATCCTGGTCACAAGGTGTTTGGCAGTGCCTTTGGTTCTTGGTGGAGATGAAGGTAAAAGGAGAACAGCAGCAGTGGGAAGGCAGCCAGACAAGGCTGGCCACCACT
Source organism: Irena cyanogastra (assembly GCA_013397155.1). Taxonomy (NCBI): domain Eukaryota; kingdom Metazoa; phylum Chordata; class Aves; order Passeriformes; family Irenidae; genus Irena; species Irena cyanogastra. The sequence continues at coordinate 421,748 of VWZV01017084.1, read as the reverse complement.
CCCTGTGAAAACAGCTGTCACCACTAGGATAAAAGGAAAAATGCTTGTGTAAGTGGTCCTGAGGGAGCTGAACACACACACACAGCCCTGCTGAAAGGGACTGTTTCTCCAGCCAAGGCACTAACTTCCCTCGCTCTCCCCTTGGCAGACATTCTTTGTCTGCCTTTGGTGTGTGGGGGGTGCTGCAGGCTTGAACAAGCCTGCTGTAAGTAGGCAGTTGTTTTCTTAGCCAAGCTGCAGCCCTGAGCCCTGAGGCTGTGGCTCTAGACATCCCCAGAGCATGGCAGTGTCTGTCTTCTGACTCATTTACAAGGAGCTCATGCAGACATTCTCATTCAGCCTTATTTGAGCATGGAGCCCCTCTCAGCTGTAGCAGCAGTTGCTTGCTTCATGCAGGGTGAAAATTAGGATTTCTGCCCCAGTGTCTAGATATTCTCTAGAATATCAGGTATAGCAGGTCCTGGAAGAGAACAGCCATAGCACACCAAAAAGGAGGCTCAGGAGCAACACAGGACCTTGCATCTTGAGTGTCTGGTATGGATAATTAAAGTATAGCTATGGAACAAAGTTCAGAAAGAGGCCACCTTTTTTTTTTCCAGCCTGTGGACACAGTTGAAGAAAACTGAGTTTCTGTGAGTAAAGTGTTTGGCATCTGTATTTCATTACTTGTGGATGCTGCACCTTTATGGAGAACTCCAGGCAAATTCCACAGAACTGCTTGTCCAAAGGACTGCATGTTCCTGTTGGTTTGCTTGTGGCATTTATCAATGTGTGGGGCTTAGTGCCAATTAGTTGGGGTGCTGACAGTACATCCTCAGTAGCAGTTTGGTGCCAGGCAGTGCCTGTAGCAGTGCCTGTACCTCTGTACTGACCTTCCTTTTGGCTTGTGTGGAGGCTTGGCTTGGTTGAGTGAAGGATTCAGTGAACCCCAGAGCTAATGGAAGAGTGGAAATAGGAGTGTGTGGCTGGAGCAATGACTAAGGAGTGGTCCCTGTCCTTGTTTAATAAAAATAAGTAAAACTTCATGTTTTTCACTGGCTCTTTGAAACTTTGTGACATTTGTTACAATGCACCTCTTGTTCTTCTGGGGCTACTTTGCTGCTTTGCTCCCTGCTTTTGTTATGTAATAATCCCTTTACTGGGATATTTACTCTAAACCTCTGTTGTCTTTATACTAATGCACTCTCTGTCCTACTGTGAATCCTGACTGGAACAGAATCAGGTCTTACAATGAGTACTTTGTTCCCTGTCCTGTCTGGGCTTTCAAAGCATCAGTAGCCCTTCATTTTGCCCCCATTCCTGAACTGATAGGATTGAATGCCAGGAGACTTTTCCTTTCAGATGCTGTGGCCCCTTGCAGGTCACTGTGAGGGTGACTTGAAGCATCCCTTTCCTGGTGCTAAGAAACACATATTGTTGATTACATGATCCGTGGCACATTATTTTTGACTACTCCTCAAGAGCCAGTGTTTTTTCCATGTATTACAGCAAATGCCCTCCAATTTCAGCCATTTTTGGTCCACCAGGAAAGTGTATTACATTTTCTGATTGCAGCCTGGTGTATCTAGTAGGTGGGCAGTGTGACCGTCTGCACGCTATTTGCTGGCAGCTCTGGTGGTTATTGTCAGTATTTCAGGTTCAGTCTGTTGGTATAGTCTTAGTTCTCCCTGATGCATAGATGTATATTTCTGTGCCTCTGTGCTGGCCAGAGCAGAGCTGGATGCTGTAAAACCACAATGCTGTGGCACTGTGCTTGCACCAGGACACCCAGCTACTTGGTAGAGGAGCTCACGTCTGCCCACACCAGCAAAAAGGGCCACAAAGTGACAGAACAAATGTGCCCAGCTGCTGGCACAGGCAGGAGAGCGCCTGTTGCCACAGGTTAGCATGCCATGCTTGGGAGTGGCTGCTCATTCAGGAGAACATGTTTCAACATACTTGTTTTGCTCTTCTTCTTTCTAAGTCTATTCTTATCACCGCCCCTTCAATTTTACAGGAAAAAAATTGATGTGGCTAGTGGTGCATGATAAGCTTTATGAATCTGGAGTGAAGGCCTTGGAAGCATCTTTTGGGCAACAGTTACTTGTTTGCCTAGAGATTGGTAAAACTGGTGAAACAGAGGTTAAGCTGGTTTATGGCATGGACATGCATTGTCATTATCTTTGCTATAGATACTTCAGTGAAGGAATATAGCTTCACTTGTGACCTGTAATGAGATCTTTATATCTGATCAGAGCAACAATTTATTGAAACTATTAGAGCAGCTCACCATGAGGAGCTTCCTTAGGGATTTCAGTGGCAGATAACCTTATTTTGTGTTGATTGAGGTGGAAATAATGAACTTGCTGCAGCCATCAGCTCTGTAAGTGTTCACAAAACCATTACATCATAGCTCGACAAAAAAAATTTTGTACACTGATTATTTTTTGTGACAGGGTGTGAAAACATTTCCTAAGGCCCATGTACCTTTAGTGGTTTGCCCTTTATATTACAGTAAACTGAAAGAGCATGTGTATTATAGAATATCCAGCAATCAGCTCCAGAAATACAGGCTTTCCTAGCTCCTGTGACTTCTAACAGGATTACTGGCTTTACCCAGCACAGCTGCAAGTCTGGCTTGATGTCAGCACTGACTAATATACGAATGTTACTTACTTGAATTCTCTAATATTGCAGAAAATATATTGTGTGGTCCATACATTTTGTAGTCAAGTACATTCATATGTCTGGTGAGCTTTAGTTACAGTCTGTATTTTTCAGGACAAATATTATAAAATTTGGTTTTTTTATACAATTAGAGATGAGAGGTTTTAAAAAGAGGATGTTGATGTGCGGGAAGGAATGTGCCGAAATAGACTCAGTGTCTTTTTTAATTTGTTCTTACTTCTAGTCTTTTGAAAGAGTTTTAGTAGAAAACAAGCTGCATGGCCTTTCTCCAGCTCTCTCTGAAGCCATCCAGAGCATTTCTCGCTGGGAACTTGTCCAAGCTGCTCTCCCTCATGTGCTGCACTGCACTGCAACATTGCTCTCCAACCGGAATAAGCTAGGTTAGTGCTCGTGTGAGCTTGTTTTCCATTATTGAAGCTATCAGTTCAAATATGACAGATTGCTGCTCAGGGTGCCAACAAATCCAAATCCTTAGAATCCTTATTACTTTCTTCTGGGGATGGCCTTTCTTGATGATTGTCCTTCTCATTTATGGAAGGGTAACCTGTGAAATATTCTCCAGTGACGTTAGTGGTCTGATGAGCTAAAGAGTCAGAGTAGTTCAATAACATTTTGCTAGTTATTTCCCAGCAATAATAGGACTTATTTTAGCACCCAGCAGGCATGGATTCCTTGAAGGAATATGTATTTCTTTCAGGGCATGCTGCAGTGGTCAGTGCTGCAGTTGCAGCAGGTACTTTTAATATCTTCAGTTTTTGGAGGTTTTTCTTCCCATTTTTATTTAGCCCAATGCATGTGACTCTTAGCAGATAGTCAGACAGTATAGAGGCAGTTCCAAATCCAACTTACTTTACCTACTTTTGTACTGATTTCAGCAGGAGTTTGCTTCCTGAGACATCCCAGTAGGGAATATCAACAAGACCCAGCTTGAGCACCTTGCAGTGCTCACTGGCATTTTGTCTGATTCAACAAAGTCAAGCAGACAAGACTGTTGAGTTAGTTTCTTTTGGGGCCACTCTGTGTCCATGCCCTGCAGCTGACATTGCAGAGACTGAACTCCAAATGCTGGGAAATGAATGGAGGCTTCTGATTTAGGTTTCAAATATAATGAGACAGAATGCTGGTGCTTTTCATTGTAGAATTTTAATTTTCAAATGCTTATCTGGGAGTTGGATGTCCAGCCTCCAGTGCAGCTCTGAAACAATCTCAACAGTATTATTAATGTAAACCCTCTGAGATCCTGTGACGCATTTTTCCATGCAGGACATCAGGATAAGCTTGGAGTAGCTGAGACAAAGCTTCTTCACACTCTTCACTGGATGCTGCTGGAGGCTCCTCAGGACTGCAGCAATGACAGATTTGGAGGAGACAGAGGCTCCAGCTGGGGTGGGAGCAGTAGCGCCTTTATCCACCAGGCTGAAAACCAAGGATCACCAGGACATCCCCGGCCCAGTGCCACAACTGATGAGGAGGAGAATAACAGAAGGAAGTTCTTCCAGAATTCCATGGCCACAGTAGAGCTATTTGTGTTCCTCTTTGCTCCTCTCGTCCACAGGATCAGAGTAAGTGGTACACTGAGGAGGTTCTTGTATGGAGACAGCAGGAAAAGAATGATTCTGCCTTTCTGGTGGTTACTTAATCCAGCTCACAGTGCACACTGGGGTACTGCTGGAAGTATTTGACCAAGCTGGCAGAATACTGCTGCCATTGGGAAGAAATTCTTCCAGTGCTATGAGCAATCACCACAGCATCATGCAGGCACAAAGACAAAAAAATACAAAGTAAGCCGTTCTTAGCCTTTGGGAATGGCAAGGGCCTGTGGTGCCCGTGAAGTCTCTAGGATCCTGAAAACTGCAGAAAAGGTTATGAGCTTTAACTTGCTTCACTGATTCTCAACCATTGCTCAGAAAAGCCTTGCTAGATTTTCAGGGATTCCACTGTGGGGCTGCCACTGGGGTTTGTTGTTGTCATTACTAATCATCTTGATGCTAATTAGCAGGACAGTGTTATAAACATGGCAGTGGCAAAGGCGGTGGAGCATTCCTTTGTTCTGAAGTGTGAAGCAGGCTGCAGGCTTCCTGTCTACTGAGGTTCCTCTCGTAATTTTATGCTGAGTGCAGAGTGATGTGATGAAAAGACATTTTCTTCATGCTCTGACTCATGCCTCTGGGATGCTGCCATTTAGCCTTTATGTTTCCAGCTAGGCCTCAAAAAAGAGTAGGTCCTTGAAAATAGGACTGCAAAGTCATGGGGCTACCTGTTCTAATCATCCCTTCTGTGCTGCAACAGTTGAAGGTGTAGGAAGGAACAGGAGATAAAGGATAATCTTTTGTTTAAGGCAGGTAAAAGCAAGACTGGAGAACTAGATTATTTTTCTACTTCTGCTACTGAGTTCCTATACAGTAGCATTTAATTTATTTAGCTCAAATTTTTCATACTTGTTTACTAGTTCTCTGTAGGCTGCTGGGGCAGGACAGGAAGAAATACTGAATTCTTAGCAGTGCTACACACAAAAATGCAGGCTGCCACTTGAATGAATAGAATGAAACTGGGGGTAGACCTTGGCTATTGGAGATTGGAGTTCCAGTATTTTATATAAATCTTTCTGGCATGTTGTTTTCAAGATGGGGCTGATAACAGCATCTCAGGTTTACTTTGGAAAACCTCTGATATCTCTGGAATGCTGTGATGATGAACATTGAAAAGTCAATTAAAACATGCACATTTCTGTCAACAAAAAGTGCAGGAAAGGAGTTAAAACCATGACTTCATAATAATCTATTACATGTTTCCTCAATTTCTAAGTAATGCTTTAATATTTAGTATTCTTATTCTTTTGGGGAAGAAGTTCAAGCCTTAGAGTGTAAATCCTAAAGCTGAGCTTGAATACTAAACATAAAGTGGTTATGTATAATTAAAAGGAATGCTTTGTGACAGGAATAGCCTCTTCTATTACAACTTAATGTCCAGGAAAAAACAAAGTTCATTGACTAGAATAGAAATTTCATTTGAAAAAAGGCTTTGTATATTTTTGGACTGAAATTTCCCTGTCTATTTTTAATAGCCATAGTTGACATGTAGCCATAGTTGACATGTATAGAGCCTGCTGAGTGTTGTCAGTAGCCCTTGAGTTAGCATATACTGACTAGCCAACTGCACATGGTATCACTTATTTCCTGTGAGAAATAGCAGGATTCTCAGACTGGGAACAGCATTTTGTTTTTCTTTTTTAGGAGTCTGACCTGACGTTCCGGTTGGCTAGTGGCCTTGTTATTTGGCAGCCGATGTGGGAACACAGGCAGCCTGAAGTTTCTGCCTTCAATGCTCTTGTAAAACCCATCAGGAACATCGTCACAGGTCTGTGGCTTTGCTGTGGTACTGGAGCTCCTGAGATATGGGAAACCTTTCCCTGTGTTTGCCTGATGCTGCCATTGCATTCTGTAGCCATCGTGTATGAAGGAATGTGCTGATCCTGCAGGAACTAGTCAAACCTCTGAGTAGTTTAAGGTTGTTTCCCCTCAGAGTCAACTGACATTTGCATAAAAATTAACTAGGAGATGGGAGAACCATCACAAACAGGAAATTAGTAACTCTTCAGTACAGTTATCATTTTTGTTAGCCTTATCTTCCTTAGTCACTAAGAAGGGCGAAGACACTATCTCACAGCAGCCTGACATGAGTGAGGAAATCTTTCCCAAACAGGCACTGGACAAAAATGAAAAGTGAAAAGCACACAGGTGGTTCTTCTGCTATGGAAAATTTGATTTCCAGCATGTTACAAAATTAGAAAATGTAGTTTCAAGAGAGTCCAATGAAGGCCTAGGTTGTAAGTTCACTTTCAGATACTGCTTCAGCCATAGTGAGATTGCAAAGTTGGGTGCTTAGGCTTCCAAGGCTTTGGCTTCCAAGTCTTTTTCTCTAGCCTAGTCCTAAAAAAACATTTTTACTGTTATGTTTTAGACAAGAACTTTTTTATAATTCCTGCAAGCTGGTGAATTGAAAGTAAGCAGGGTGTACTGGTGTAGCATTGCTTCCATTTCTCAAAAGGATGGAACTGTAATTTTTGCCATAGTGAAAATGTAATTCACTAAGTTAGGTTTTTCTGGTAACAGGTAACTTTGGATGTTACATTTTGTTCTGAAGACTTTGTAGATCTACTGGGACAGTCCAGAATTAAAAAAGATTCAGGTCTTCTGAACAATTTTAAACAGTCTTTTACATCTTGCTCTTTGTCCCTCTGCTTCAACTTCTAGAATTAAAATACAGTATTTCAGCCCTGGAACTAATAAAGGGAATTAGTCCTAAGTTTTCTTTAATTATTGGATTTTTTTCTGTAGGTCTATGTGTGGTCAGAAAAATCCCTATTAATAGTTTCAGAAGTAAAGTCTGGAAGGAAAATGCTCTATTATGTTTTGAATTTTTTTTTTCCAGCAGGACAGAAACACTAATTGGAATGAGGTCTCTTATGTCTAGGAAAATGCTGATATCTTAGCATTTTCTCAAACTGGGAAAAAAAGTCAAATTTACTTAAATTTTCTTTCAAACAACAAATCAAAAAATCTAATGAAGAAGCTTTGCAATGTTTGTTTTGCAGTCAGTCTGATTCAAAGTTATATCTGCACAGCTTTCAATAGGATTTCAAGGGTTGTCATCCTACTCTGTGTGATAGCCTTGGTCTGCTACAGCATTACAGATCAAACTTTGTGTGACATCCATGTATTTCCTGTGCTGAAGGCATTTGGCAAATTGGAAACCACAATACACCTTGAGTGATGTAACCTAGAGAAGGACCTGAATATATGTACAAATAGGGTGAAGAACTCCAAAATAAAAAAGCACTACTCTGCACAGGAAAACACAATTGATGGTGAATGGATTTAGGATTAAATTTATATTCAAATTTAATTTTAAAGAAGTAGAGATTTTCAGTAGACAGTGTTGTTGACAACACAATGAAAAGAATTGAATGAACTAACCCAGTCCTATTTTCTTTTTATGGCTGTGACTAGTACCTAGGAAGTTTGCAGCAGATAGATGGCTGGCTTTGTTTTCTGGTTTATCCTCTTATCATAATACTTTATCATAGGTACATTTTAGTGTGGGAGGCATTTCCTGAAATGTCCTGCTTTGACTTCTTTTCTCAGCCAAGAGAAGTTCTCCCACCAATAATCAGAGTGTGACTTGTGAGTCCCCTAATCTGGACAGTGGACGTAATGAGGTAAATTCTGTGCCAAGATTTGACAAGCTTGAATGAGGTGCTGAGGGAGGGGGGAATAAACATTGAAAGAGAACTTGTAGTTACCACCCTAAAATATTTCATCTCCAGAAATTAGTTATTCACAGCTCCTCACAGCTAAGGCTCCCAACCTTGTTTGCAGTGGAACCAAAGGGTATGGGGTGTATCTGTCTGGTTCTCTTTGGCCTTATCCTGTCTTATAGGATCTTGTGTATGGCAGGAGAGCTGGAGCTTGATTTTAAAGTCCCTTCCATCCCAAATCATTCTCCTGGGCAAGAGACCTGTGCACTGTACAATAAACCCTTTGCCTATATTGCCTATTGCCTTGTATTTAGAAGCCCCAGGCTTGATCAGTTTTTCCATGGTATTATGGTGTAAGTAACTGTCATATCTAAGCTCAAATTGCGGTTATAAAACTAACATGGGAGAGATAAATATGTTTATATACCTATTTTCTTTTTTATAACTATCCAAAGGGCCTGCAGGTGGTCTGTGAGACAACACAGCCAGATCCTGTACCTCCAAAGGCTTCTGTGTCAGCATGTCATCCTGGAAATTCCTTGGATGGAAGCGTATCCTCCCAGACCTCCCAGGAGAGAAGTTCTGCCCATCCCAGGTACAAAGACCTTCAGGAAAAACTTGGGCTCATGTGATTCGGTGGTGGAGGTCACACAAGTCCATCTTGAATCCACTTTTGTCTGGACATGCTGAGGGTGCTGGATGTTTGTATCAAATTCTTAATTCAACAAATCTCAGCTCTGGATGTGGTGAAAAAGATGGCAGCACTTGTTACTCAATGCTGCTTTCTTCAGAGAAATCTCTAGCTGGAACAGTTTCTTTGGTCTTTTCTAGAATGTTGGTTTCTTGTAATTAAAGACTCAAAAAACCACCTTCAGGTTCACCCCTTCCAGGCTAGATTCAGCTTCAGGCAACTGGTATATTATCTGGCTTCCTTCTGACCAGATTTTCTTTCCCCCTAGAAAAGGATTTCTGCAAGCCTTTCTCCATTGCCTTCACTATGCCTCCTTTTGCATCTTGCTGCATGGCTGGCTTTGGACTACTGACCCAGAGGAGCAGGCTAACAAAGAAGCACAGCTATGCAAACATGGTTCCAACTTGTCCTGCAGTGTTCAGGCTCTGGTTTCCAGCTTGGCACTAATAAATTCATCTAGATTTGGGCACAGAAAGGTAGAACTAGATTTGTAGTAGTGCTGGACACTCAGTAGTGCCACAAAGTAAATCAAGCTGATGAGTATTTTCAGAGATTTTGCAGAGGGAGGGCTGTAATTTTAAGTCTCTGTGGATTTAGGAGTGTCACTTAAACACCTGAAAACTCTGGTCCTGTTGCTTATCTCTTTTGAGAAATGTCATATCCAAAACACTGCAGTTTTAAGAAATGGCTTCATTACAGTGACAGAAATACAGGATGGAGTGATTTTCTGAATATCAGCTAGGAACAGATCTGATCTCTCAAATGGGAGCTCAGGGCATCCTTTCACTGATGCAAAGGAAAAAGCTATTTGTTGAGGCTCTCATCCTATTAGGAAGCTTCCCTTGGGATTATTTTATCAAGCCTGTTGTCAGTTCTGGATCTGTATTTAATTTGTATTAATGTGAGCCAGTAAAACTGAGAGTGGGGACAGAGCTGCCTTTCTGTGTGTGAACACTACTGCTCAGAGAATGCACAGCTGTAAAAAGAAAATAAGCAGCCTTTTAAGAAGACAGAATCAGGTGATCAATTTATCAAGCAGGGTCTGGTGGTTGCCATGGGGATGAAGCTTCAGACAGGCTTTGAAGAGAGAGCATCATTATGCCTCCTCATTTGCAGAACTCATTGAGTTAAAACTGTACAGAGAGCTTTGGTTGCCAAGCAACAGATAACTGTGGAACAAATGTTGTTTACTCTGCTTACCAACAGCCAAAGTGTTCCTTTGTCCTTGGCCAGGGGTTGAAGGAAGGCTGTAATTCCACTTTGCCTGCAGTCACAGGCAACCACGAGCTGATTATACAAGCACTAGATTTTCCTCTAAATGAACTCCAGAGTTTAATTTCTGGTTCTTCAGAAACTGTTTAAGCAAATGGCTTGTTCTAATCCTAGCTATGTGTCACTCCTCCACTCAGTGTAATTATCCATATAGAGATGGTTCAGTTTAATCCTGAAGCAAGTAAACCACAGCCCTTTATCCAGGTGCTGCCTTGGACAGGCTGCCTGGGAAATAGACTTTGCAGGAAGTCTATTTGAAGGAAATTTGTAACTTTAGTTCCAAATATTACATAAGGAGAACATGCCTTGCTCCAGCCGGTGTCATGCCTTAGGTTTGCCTGTGCTACAGATAGGGGAGCATGAAAGGTTTTTTTATTTAGCTCCATACACTGCTCAGGGTCCTGCAGAGACCAGGGAGCAATGCATCACCTTTCACAATTGCTACTGGGATGACAGGTTTTATTTCCTTTGCTGGCATACTTTGAGTATACTTCTGTGTTTTTGCAGGCTAAATCTATGTGGCATAACCTAAACTTTGACAAAACCACCCTTCACATCAGGTTTGTAGGGAAAATGTTACAGCATATTCCCATTTCACGTTGTTTTCTTTCCTAATTCACTTTTTCAGATTTTTTGTGACAGCTCACTTCAAAGTTGTCAAACTTGCAGTGTTTTTACCTGGAATACAGCACTAGGGGAGAAACTTTGAGTCTGTGCATTTTGTATAGTGTGGCATATGCTGACACAGGCTGGTCTGCAGTCACCGTGTGCCTCCAGCATTGGCTTGTGGGGCTGGCAGCACACCAGCTTCTGCAAGTTTGGGCTCTGGATCCATGTGTTGATCCAAGCCCAGCCTTGCCACCTGCTCCCTGTTCCCAGGCATGTAAGATGGAGCACGGTTTGTGTGATTCCGGTCGGTGTCAGTGCTCCATGCACACTTTTCTCCTTTGCCATACCTGCCTTGGAGGCGCAGGGCAGAGATCCAGCAAAGTGCTTCACCTCAGCACTCAGAGGTCCCATGGATCTGTATTGCTCCTGTTCCCTGAGGCTTTCCTGGATTGTGGCCTTGGACCCATCTGTTCAGAATGTGGTGGCACCTACCTGGAGATGGGGGTGACCTGTCCATGCTGTTTGCATGCTGTTTTGCAGTTGATAATAAAAATGGCTTTTAACAAAAAACAAAACACCAGCTTGATGTTCTTGTGATGATTCTCAAATGCCTGAGAATATAGTAGTGCATGAAAGTACTCTTAATTTTTTAGAATCCCAAAATCTCAGAAATAAGCAGGTCACAGAGGTGTAATTCTAATATAGAGGGGAAACTTCCAAAATGTGTATTTAGCAGACAAAAAAAAAATCCAGAGTTCCTGCCCTACCCCTAGGTTTTCATACCTTCTCTTACCTTGTGATTCTCATTCCTGTGACTCCCTTTCACTTGCTTCTTTTCTGACACATTGTCTCGTGACAGCTAGTGACTGTCCAGATCAGGCCAATTGTACTCTGCTGGGAGAAAAGTGGTATAAAAGATTGGGAATAAAAAGTTGGGGACATTTTATTGCAAAAGATTGGCTGTGAATGACCTATGGATGCCTTTGAGATCTGGACCTTCTAGATTCTCATTTTTGGAGCCCACTACAGATGTCTTAATTTTGTGTGCACTAATTTCTACAATACTTGGGAAAATTCATATTAAAATCCATTGGGAAATTAATAGGGCAAGAAAATTATAGTGAGGGTGTAAAAGGGTGCTTTTCTCTAGAATACCTCAGCAAAGAATACACATAATAGTAACTTTTATTTATATAGGATTCAATTTAATTAGCTTAAAAGGTTAACTAACTTAGCTGCCTTGCCTGCTTTTTCTTAAGTAAGGCCTGATATGTGCAAATGTAAACCATTCCTAAATATGTATTACTGGTATCGGAGCTGCAGATGCTCAAGGGTTTTCTGTTTCCTGCTGAACAAATTATTCCGTTAGCACAGATACTGGGGCTTATCTTCAGATCACAGCTTAAGAAAGCACCCCTAATCCAAGAAAACACTTCACAGCATATACTGGAGTCCTTTGGGGATCTGAAAACTAAATATCCAGTTATGTGTCTTCAATAATGCTTTCCCGAGTTATGCACCTTAGTCCCAGAGGACTTTATGCAGAGAGCCAAGTAGCCAAGAAAGTCTAAGGAATGTGAGGACTAACATTTCTGCTGCTGCTTTTTGGAACAGGGTGTCCTTGGTGATTCCACCGTGCCAGAAGTCTCGCTATGCCACATACTTCGACGTGGCCGTGCTGCGCTGCCTGCTGCAGCCCCACTGGTCCGAGGAGGGCACGCAGTGGTCACTGATGTACTACTTGCAGAGGCTGAGGCACATGCTGCAGGAAAAACCAGAGAAGCCACCCGAGCCCGAGGTCACCCCTTCGCCAAGGCCTCGCAGCAGCTCCATGGTGGCTGCTGCACCCTCTTTGGTGAACACCCACAAAACCCAGGTGAGCAGGTGCTAACATTGCTGTTGATGTGTTTCACTATTTCCATGCATGGACTGTCCCTTTGCTCTTGCTCAAAACAGCCTGGGTTTTTTTGCATATTTGAAAGTTTAGCTCCCAGTGCAACAGGGAGTGCAGTCAGTGGTTTGCAGAGGCAGTATGAATGAGATTGAGATTGTCTTCCACAGGCATTGGTTCTTCTCTTCATGCTGTAAAACATTTCTTCGTTTCACAGGCTTAGCTATGTCTTACTTTTCTGGGCTATTTTGCTTGCAGAATACTCCATCGCTCTTTTCTAATATTTTTCTGTTAAATCTGTTTGGCAGTTCCGTGGGGTACATTGTAGTTGTTAATGTGAGGACTCTGTCCAGGGCATGCTTCTCTCCAAGGCTGAATTTGATTGCTTTTGGTAACCTCGACGTTAATCCCAGTGTATTTTTGCCATACTTCATCAAGAAGAATCCAGAGTTCCAGTTTAAGCAGAACAGCTGTGATGGAGGAAGCGAAATGGTCTTCTAGGCAGCAAAACTTTCAACTCATGCCCCCCTTCTTTACAAGTTTGAGGACTGAAACCCGTGCAACACAGAGAAGCAGCTGGGCTTTGGTTCATCCCAGCCAACTGTTCGACCTTTACTGCTATTCTTATGTTAAATCTCATCAAACAAGGCTCTCTGCTAGTTCTGAGCAGAGAATGCCACTTCCCAAAGGCTAGGATTTGTCCTTTCTGTTAGCACAAGGGGTGTTATGCTGAGCCTTCACAAGCTCATCTGACAGAGGGTTATGCTTAAAGCCTGTTTTTTCCATCTAGATCTGAAATTCCTAACACAGTGTCATCGTTTCTACTCAAAAGGTTGTTCAATAACTTCTCAAAAACATTGGCACTGTGTTTCAGCAGAATAGATATAAAGTGGCAGGCAAAAACTGAGTAAAGGAAAACACATCTGCTTGCAAATCACATCAAGGAGCAGTAGATTTTTGTGGCAAATCAACATTATTTCCATTGTTCTGCTATTTATCAGAATAACTGGTAAACTGATGATCCTGCACCTCCCTGAGCCTCAGCAAAACACTCACACTTCCTGTTGGGTCTGTGTGTGTAAAATCACATCTGGGATATAAGCTTGGGCTGAAGCAGTGGGGGTTGAAAGGACATGAGGAATATCCTCCATGCAATTGCCCAGTAAGCTGAATAGCAAAGTAGGAAAAGTTTCAGTGCAGCATTCTGGCACTCCTCGTTGTGTGGGAAAAGGGGGGGTTGGATGGAGTGTGAATGAAATGAATACTGCCTGCCTCTGAAAAGTGACTTTGGTGTAAATGTGTTTCAGACAGGGGAGCATGTGACAAAGGAAACCTGCATGGCGCTTGTATGCAGTGAATTCGCTTCTAGGGCAGATGTAGGACATGGAACCTTCAGAAGTTCACAAGCTGCTGCAGTCTTGCACTTCCTTGGCAGGGGAGAGAGACAAAAATTAATCACGGCACCAATGCAGCTGTAGTGCTCACTGCAATGCTGATGGAAAGCCAAGAGTTTCGGGTGTGATATCCTGAGAGCTGAGAGCAGTACTAATGAGCTGGTACACATACAGTCATGCAGGAGGAAGGCTGTAGAAACAAAAAAATCCAGAGGAGCAGCCCCCAAACCCAAACTATTTTGCTGTCTTATCTGTCTTATGCTTATCATAAATCCATGTGGTCTACTGCACAGAATAGCCATGTTTTTAATCACTCTTTGACAGGATTGGTTCATTAAAATGCATTGTATAGCACACTGTACATTTAAAGTAATTCTGTAATTTGCTTCTCTGGTGTTTGCTTGTTCCTTATCCTGAGCAGATTTCAAAGCTGGGACTGTGTCTGTGTGTTTGCATGGCTTTTGTCTCAGTAGACCCTAGTCTGTCTTTTGGTGATCGTAAACCACCTGCTAAAACACTGATTTAGTAATCAGTGGGCAAAGATACTTAATCCAAAATAATTTCATACAATGTTTTATAGCCAGAAGAGGCCAGAGAGCTACAGAGGCTAAGAAAGCTATATGGAGTAGTTGCTGGCCTCACTGTTGAGAGTGGCTAGGGTTGAATCCTGATTTACTGTGTATTGGATTTTATATATGACTCCTCCTCTGAATCTTTACTTATCCATGCAAAGTAGTAGATAAGCATACCTTTGTACTACAAACATGGGTGAAGAGGAGCCTTGCTGCTGTGTGTCTCCTACATTCTTGTGCTGATAGAATTAAGAGGGGAAGATTCAAGGGTAGTCTTTGATTAGTCAGAAAAGTCTGAAAATGTGTGATCCCCAATATTTGGTACTGCAGACACTGGAACTGGCATTAGACTTCAGCTGCAGAGATTCTCACTGGGTTCTGCTGGACCTTGTTGTGCATAAAGCTGCACACATGTGTACTGCAGAAGCTGGCTGGCTCTGCAATTTGCAGTCTGCCTAGGCAGAATCTAAACCTGTCATAGTGGTCACTTCATCTATCCCTGACATGTAGTGATCATTGAAAGCAAAAAGGTGTTTTAACATGACCCATTTTTTCAGCAGAATGTTTCTGGTGGGACAGCAAAGAAAAAGAGCATTCTATTGGAAACAAGCTGATATTTAGGCAGAAGAAAATTACCCTGAGGGAATTCAGTCAGGTCAGCTGCACAAACATCCTATGGAAGATTGGCATTAGATCTTTATTGAGAGCAGGTGGCTGGAAGCTGAGTTTGTGCCAATTTCCTTCTTTGCAGCAGGCAAGTATAGCATGTGTTGTTTGATGCAGAGGTGAGTTGAGTGAGCTCTGCTGAAGCTGGGGTGAGTGAGCCTCATGGTTTTTGCTGTTGTGGGACATTCTGTGATACAGGAAGGGGAGAAATTTCATGTGAAAAATGATGGACAGGGAGCCCTGTTACTACAAGAGAAGGATTTTTACTGATTTAGAGATCTTAGATTTCTTTGGTGAGTAAGTAAATTTTCTGAAAATTAAGTTTCTTGAAGGGACAATGCTGCTTATTGCAGTTTAGTTCCAAAACACATATTTAAATATGTATGTTATTGAAGGGCACAGATCTTAACTGAAACACTTTGCAAAGGGTAGCCATTATGATTGCTCATCAGTGTAAACCAAGACCTCAAAGACATCATCACTTACTTAGAGTCATACCTGGGATCAGAATCAAACATGTTCTTCCATGCCACCAGACCAGGCTGACAGCAATGCCTGAGGCTTTCCACAGTGTACTGTACTTGTTTCCTTTGGTGACTGAAAGGTTAGACAAAGTAAATAATTCTGGAAGTTTCTAAACTCTTTGTTCATTTATTTTTCTTTAAATGTGCAAACTTTTTTGTGTAGCAAATTGGAGGTCTTTTTCCTCTACAGTGCTCCTATGACAGTTCTAGGAAGTATCTCCTTTTTCAAAGCTGATTATCCTCTATTTCTCCTTGTGCTTGTGTTCTTTTGGGAGCTGCAGGATCTTACAATAAAATGTAATGAGGAAGAAAAATCACTAAGCACAGAGGCCTTTTCCAAGGTTTCACTGACCAACTTGCGTAGACCAGCAGTTCCAGATCTCTCCACAGACCTGGGGATGAATATCTTCAAAAAGGTGAGTGAAAGAAAACTGTACTTTAGTTTACCTGTGATTCAGCACCTGAGTGTCTTCCTGAGTAGCTGCTGAAGGTCTCCTCGGACTATATATTCATGAGGTCTGCACAGAATATATATTCATGCCATGTGTGAGATCATCATCCCTTTTCATTGGAATTGATTCTGTATGTTATTACAGTGGTTTTTATATGCACATCCCGAACATAATGCTGAAGTCTTTATTCAAGTAATTGTCCTGATGGAACTGCATGAGAGGAGGTTACTCAAACAGTGCTGAATTTTAACTGCCAGTGCTCACTGTACTTCCAGCTAATTCAGTGAGTTCTTCTGATTTTTTTTACTTCGTCTTAGCTCTGGGTTTCCAACCATCCGTTCCATGCTCACGGTCAAAGAATGTCATAAAATTATCCAAGGGCATCCATCCCAGTCTAGGGCAAGACTGAAATCCTTCAAATGCTCTCAGGATCTCAGCGCGCAATTAGATTCTGCCATGGGAAATGGCCAAGATGAAACACTCAGAGCAGAAAGTTATACTTGGGAAATATATCTGTGTTATCTTTTTCCCTCAAGAGGTTGTTTTCCACACCTCAAAGCTTCTTAACTGCTCCTCTTCCTGCAGTTTAAGAGCCGCAAAGAGGACAGGGAGCGCGAGCGCAAAGGGTCAATCCCGTTCCACCATACCGGGAAGAAGCGGCAGCGGCGGATGGGGGTGCCCTTCCTGCTCCACGAGGATCACTTGGATGTCTCACCCACTCGTAGCACTTTCTCCTTCGGCAGCTTCTCTGGAATTGGGGAGGACCGGCGTGGCATGGAGAGAGGAGGATGGCAAACCACCATATTAGGTGAGATCTTGCTGTCTCTGCCCCAGGTTCTGTGTCATTGCTGTCGTGGACATTCAGAGAACAATATCCAGTCCTTCTGTCATCCTTTGTCCTTGGTTCTGTTTGCATTACACATCTGTTGGTAACCGCTCACAGCAGACCTTGAACAACTTATGCTCCAGTTCACTTTTTTTTTTCCATCTTTACTGGAATAATAGCTACTTTGGGAACCTGTAGTGATTTCTGTTCCGCTTGAATACACTTTCCTGTGTGGTGGCAAGCATTGCACAAGTGCCGCTTCAAATAGAATTTTTGTATTCCCTTCTTTAAGAGAGAAATCTTTGGAGAGGCAGCAGTATGATGAGTAAGACAATTATTAGCAGCAGTGTCATTAGTATCATTAACAATGTCATTAGGATGCCAAAAAGTTCTATTCACAGTTTTTTTGGAGCGCATATTGGATGCAATATAAATAGGATGTTTTCGCAGTGAGGCTTATACTGTCTTGATATTGCAGAGGTACAGTGTTTGAACCTAAAAATTTGCTACTTCAAGTTTGAATTCACAAAACAGTATTTTTTGTATTGCTGAAGAATTTCCTTTGCCTTGGCACTTCTCATCCTAATAAACTTATTTTTGGAGGCAAGAAGAGAAGAAACTAAATTCCTATAGCATGCTCCAAAGGGTGGTGTCATACAGTGCTGACCAGTCTTATTTTCGTGAAGCTGCTTGTGGTTAAGAATGTGGGTGTCAGCTGGATCAGTGCGTGCTGAGGGGAAGAGCCTTGCACAGATTTTGGACCATTTGGTCTCTATGGCAGTGAACCCGCATGAGGGATGCCACCATAATGTTTGGTTCTGCTTCACAGTGTGATGAAAAGCCTTGATTTTTACAGACTCCAATCCTTTAATTTTTCACCTCACTTGCTGTCGCCAGCCACCCCTCAGGTAGCTAAACAAAAATCTCCATTTCTTGTTGTCGCCCTAGGAAAGTTTACCAGGAGGGGAAGCTCTGACACAGCGACAGAGATGGAGGGGCTGAGCGCCCGGCACTCGCACTCCCATCACACGCTGGTCTCTGAGCTGCCAGACCCCTCCAACAGCCATGGAGACAACACAGTCAAAGAAGGTAAATTTAACACATCAGGACAGACATTTCACTGAAATATCAGCCTCAGAAAGTGGAAATAAAAAGTGTTGCTATTTCTACATGTGAGTATGTTACTAATCAGTTTTTCCTTTTTTGTTTCCATATCTCTTGAGGGGTTTTTTTGTACTATGAAGAAAAATGTTTCAAACTGTTCACATTTATCTGGTGCAGTTGGTAAAATAATTGGTGGCCATCAGCAGGGAGAAGGCATGGTTTGAGGTTTTTTTGCCTTACCACAACACAACACAAAATTCCTGTTTCACAGGAAATTTTGTGATATTTAATGCCTCTATGCAGTCAACAGCTGCTGGATTTTGCTGGCAATCACAAGGTTTTTTATTTAATTCTCCTCATTCCAGTTGGAGGTCTGGCTTGAAATTTACTCCAAGTCTCCTTGAGGCCTCTGTAGAAATGGCAATACCGGTGTGGCTGCAATGGCAGAGACAATAGATGGGATTCAAGGAGGGGAGGAATACTTCTCTTATCTCTGCCTGGGCTGAACACAGAGATATAAGGGATGGTACAATGGAACAGGGCAGCGGGCACATCTGGGCCCATCTGTGACTGCCCCGCCTTCCTGAGTGCATGATAGGTGTGGTGCTCTGTGAGTGGAGATGAGCGAGGACCTGGTTCATCCACCTTGGAGGTGTGGCAGAGGTTAAGTTGGCCTGTGCCCTGTGTCAAAACTGTTTCTGTAAAGAAAACTAGATGGGTCATTGTCATAGGAGGCTTCCTATAAAAATAAAAATTTGCACTTACAGCCAGCTTGCTAATCTGAGCAATTCAAAATTCCTGTCTCTGAACACTGTGAACTTAAGACTGCAGTACCTTTCTCATCAGACAGCTGTGTGTTTTGGAGATGGTTTTGACTGTCACAGGTACTGTTTTTTTCAACTGGTGTTATGAAATTTTCCAGATTGATGCGACTTGGAAAGCAGTTTCAAATTCGTGCTGTGGTTCTGCTACCTTCACCCCTGCCTTTCAGCTGCAGAGTCCTTTCTCTTTGCCTTGCAAGGGCACTGGTGCTTTTAAGATGAGGCACTGGATTAATGCAGGGAGAAAAATCCTTTTGGATTAGATTTAGAATGTCTGACTTGCCTGATCTACTTGACTGCCCATTTAACTGAGATCAGCTTAAGCTGCCAGAGAACTGAACTGCTAGAACAAACTTGGGGATGTTCTGATTTACACTGTCTTAAAAGAAGAAATTAGTTTACCTTTGATCCCTGTACACATGATAGGAATTCGGAACTCGTGATTTCTTTTGCCATTAGAAACCACTTTTAAGAGCTGTTCCTTTTAGCCAAGCTCAGCCTCAATATTCCATTCCATAATTTTATAGGGATAGAAATTTACAGGTAGCTGTTTTCCTCCCTGCAGTGCGGTCCCAGATCTCCACCATCACTGTGGCAACCTTCAACACTACCCTGGCCTCGTTCAACGTGGGGTACGCCGACTTCTTCAGTGAGCACATGAGGAAGCTTTGCAACCAGGTGCCCATCCCTGAGATGCCCCACGAGCCACTTGCATGTGCCAACCTCCCCCGGAGCCTGACAGACTCCTGCATCAATTACAGTTGCTTGGAGGATACGGATCACATTGATGGAACCAACAGCTTTGTCCACAAGAATGGCATGCTGGATCTCTCGGTAATTGGCAAGGAACGAGGAAAGCCAGGTCCCTCTTCTGTCAATATAGCTGTACCATTGAGATCAGGGGTTTGATGGGCTTTTCCTCCACCTCTTTATATGACTTCTCTCAGCAGTGTATAAAGGTCAGTCAGATACATAAAAGTCTCCTCTGAGAAACTGCAACCCCTGTTACTTCTTGCAAGGAGCGCATGTGCATGTGGAACGCACACATCAGATCTTAAAGGGTATTACGTAATGGCTGTGTTCCTGGGGCATGCACCAAATTCCCTATAAAATAGTGTAAGACTGAGTAGCACCTTTCTTCTAGCACCTTAAACCTCACTTCTTCTGCCTTCCCCTTAATGATTTGCCAGCTCTTGGTGCACTGAAACAGTGTTCTCAGGCTCACAGATGTCATCTCATGGTTTCCTTTTCAGCCTGACTGGTTTCTTGTCTGATATCTAGATTGTAGGCTTCTGGTATTTAGGGTTGTGTATTATTTGTTCAGAGTTTGTACTGCGCCTGCTGTAATGAGTCTCTATCTAGAATCTAGAATTTCCAGGCACTAAATATTACTAGGAGAGAAAGTAATTCTGGCTTTAAATACAATGTTTGAATCTCTCAGGTGGTGCTGAAGGCTGTTTACTTGGTTCTGAACCACGACATCAGTTCCCGGATTTGTGATGTGGCACTGAACATTGTGGAATGCTTGCTGCAGCTTGGCGTGGTGCCCTGTGTGGAGAAAGTTCGGAGGAAGAGTGAGAACAAAGAAAACGAGGCCCCTGAAAAGAGACCAAGTGAAGGATCCTTCCAGCTTAAAGGGGCTGCTTGTGGTTCAGCTTGTGGGTTTGGGCCACCTCCAATTAGTGGAGCTGGAGATGGAGAAGAAGAAGGAGGTGGTGGAGGAGGCGGTGGAGGTGGAGGTGATGGAGGTGGTGGAGGAGGAGGAGGGCCATATGAGAAGAATGACAAAAAACAAGAAAAGGTTTGTCTTGCTTCTCTCTTTATACAATTCCAAATGTACTTTGATGTCTTCTAAGACTGAGTATGCATGTGTGTGCAACTGTTTTGCTCTGGTGCTCACCTGGGGTTCTGCTGAGGAAATGTGATTAGCAATTCCAGCACTGTAACTACTGCAGAGAAGCAGCTGCCAAAAATGGAGTTTGTGAGCCTGGCATGAGTGTTTTCAATATCTTGACAAAGTGTTTGAAACTCTCTCAATCCGAATGATCTTTTTTTCAGGTTTATTATTCACAGCTTGTAAAGGAAAAACAGAATCCAGTGTGTGAGCAGTTTCTTTTACTTGATTATTGGAAGTCTTAAATATTTCAGTATTGCTATGAGAATTGGACAAGAGATGCTATATTGCTGACCTCTGAAGCTGCAAGTTATGATAGCATAATATCTAAGACATTTTTAAAAGATGCTTGGTTTTCTACTCAGCCAAGCCAGCTCTCTGTTTTTAAGGGATAATTTTTTGAACTAAGTTCTGAGTGGTAAGCATAGCAGTATGTAGGGACTTCACATTTATAGCATAACTTTCTGATGAGAGCTGAAAAGGAGGGGGCTGGTCTCTAAACTTGAAAAATAATTGGAGTAAACAATTCAAGAATAACAACTCAGTAATGGAGTGTCTGAGATGAGAAATGGAGCAGTTTGTCAAAAGTAAAATGCTAACAAAATGCCAGTGACTGTGCCAGGGCTACACACAGTCTCCCTCTGTGACCCTCAGGATGAAGGCCCATCTGTCAGCACCCATAGGCTGGCACTCACAATGCTGATCAAAATTGTCAAGTCCTTGGGCTGTGCCTATGGTTGTGGAGAAGGACACCGAGGGCTCTCTGGAGATCGCCTGAGACTCCAGGTATTTCGGGAGAATGTAAGAGAATTAAAGCTCATTAAAGTGTCCCCCCTTGTACTGCTGAGATGGCTGCCTGCCCCCTCTGTAGCTTTCCCTGTATTGACAGTACATGTGTTGCTTTTTGCCCCGGCTCACAGACTGTGTTGCAGCCCAGCCGTAGCAGGTTTCAACTGTAGTGTTGTCTTCCAGTCCCTGGGGCTTTCTGAGAGCACACCTGGGGCCCAGGGTGCTTCTGACCACCCCAGCAGATGGGTTGGGACAATACATGGGAGCAAATTCCATGTGTGAGCTGGAGTTAGTAATTTTTCACAGGACAGTACCCCAAAAGAGTATGCTACGTACAAGAGGTGCAGCTATCTTGGGTTGCCTGTGCAAATCCAAAAGTCTGAGGTGTAAGTATGACCTTTCCTAATGGTGCTTATGACTGACTGCTGCTGGGCTGCTCCATCAGCTCCTGATAGTTGGAGTGCACTGTATTTTCACTGTACTTGTTCTGTTGTTCTGCAAGGAAGTAGAAGGCTCACTGATGCCCTTTGGAAGGATATGATGTGTCTTCACTGTTGATTCCTAATATTTTTGGTTCTGCCCCAGTTAAGACATTGGAAAGTGCCCAGACATCAGATTTAGTCCAGAAGAGTTTGTCTACTTGAGATCAGTCCAACTCCCTGTTAAATGGAAGCCTTTGAAAGGCCTTCTCAGTGCATGCCTCCTCCTCACCTTGTGTGTTTGCAGAAGGGAGCATTTTTCATGACTATAATGAGAGTTTACTGATCCCATGGGATGTGTGTGAACCACATTCTTCTCCATGGCTTTGGTTAGCTTGAGCCATGCCAACAGAGCTGTAATTAGGTTCTGGGCTATGAGGTTGATTTCTCAGAGATGGATTGACTGCTCTGTGTCCTTGCAGTGTTCTTGGTTAGCTAGATTTCCAGGTACTGCAGGAGTGGACACAAATGGACAAGATGGGGTGACAGAGTCCCAGTGGTAGCAGTAGAAAGGTTCTGCACAGAGCACTGGTTGAACAGGTACCATATTCATCACCATGTCAATCAGACTTCTTTGTTGGAGCTGAGCCAGCAAAGCATTTAGACCTATGCATAACATTAAGTATAAATGAATATGTCTCTTGGAACCAAGGTTCTTATCAGGCCCATGGAATTGAGGAAAATATTTTCCTACATGTGTAAGTCTGCTGCATTTTCTGTGTGTTAGTCTGGCCAAACTGCTTTGCATGCACCATTTGTGTTGACTGCGTGAACGACCATGTCTGAGTTTACTGGAAAATGTTAAGCACCCTATTGTAGATAACAGGGGACTTCGTGTTTCCTATAGAGATGATACTTTAGATTCTTTTAACTCCAGGCTTCATGGGGTCCCAGTAGGATGGATAGTTTTGTGATAAGAAGTTGACAATTAATAGCTTTTAAGTAAAAAGTTAGTGTTTCATATGATATAAATTGGTCATTGGGTGTAGGTGCTTTCAGTAGGTTTGGTCTGAGCTGGAGGGTGAAAATCAGATGGCTGAGGCTAAAGAACCTGTTCTGCCAAGGCACTGAGCATTGACAGGTGGTGCATTCCCAGTTCATTTACATCCAGTGAGATTTTACTTTGGGGTTGGACAGAGGAAGAGAGGACTTGAGATGCAGCTGGTAGTGCCTTTATCACCACCTCAGACAGTGGCACCCATACTGGTGCACTCTTTTTTGTGCTGAATTTCTTGTTGGCTTCAGAGGTGAACCTCTCTTGTCATGGGTCCGTTCAGAGACAGCAGAACGCTGGCTAAGTGCAAAATTAGCTTGCTCTTGTTAGTAAAACTTGAACACGTACTTTGATGTGATATGATTTGATGGACACTCTTGTAGGCCCAGAACTGCCTCACCAAACTGTACAAACTGGATAAGATGCAATTCCGGCAGACTGTGAGAGATTATGTGAACAAGGATTCTCTCAATAACGTGGTGGATTTCCTGCATGCTCTACTGGGATTCTGCATGGAGCCTGTCACTGATAGTAAGTATTCCTGGCATCAGAAACTGCCACTTGTGTATGCTTAAACTGTGTATCAGAAAGAAGCTACATTCTCGTCCTTGACAAACTAGAAAATGTGATTTGCTGTTCTCAGAATGTATGAACTGTATCTTTAGCCCGTGGGGGTCCAGGGAGTTGAACCTTCTTGGATCTGACCACCCAGCCATCTTGCCTTCAGATCTTGTAGCACACAGTGTACCTGAAATTGAAGAGCTCCTTTTGATTCATCCTGCCTCTTGTTTGTGGCTCTTCACAGAAGAGATTTTCATTAAATCATGCCTCAGGCAGGAAGTTTTCTGCTTCATGACATGACAAGGCACTGGGTGGAACAGCCTGTTTAATACATGGTTTGTTCTGAATGGAGCTTAATAATTATAATTGAGCTTTAAAACCCTCTCTGGTGCCTCAGAGCTTAGAAGACACCACAGTAAGCAGCAGGAATGGCTTGAATGAATGAAAATATGGACACACAGATGCATATGCCTGCGGTTACAAATGTGTGTATATAGGGGGGTATGAGGATTTTTTTAAGTTAGGAAAATTATGTTTTACATTAGAACAATCAAACATTTATGCTTGGTCACTGCATGAAACAACAGTTAAGAGTGTCTGTTTACAGAGTAGGAATAGCTCCTCTGAAACACTTGGGAAGTCTGACTAATTAATTAGCCTGTCCTTGATGCCAGGAATTTCAGAGAAAGCATCAAAGAACATTATATAGCTAGCTTTCATGGAGAAGATTCCCATATGACATTTTCCTAAGTATTCATGAATTATTGACTGGCTTATTCTTTGAAACAGGACAGCTCATGCAGCTCTTGAAAGTCTTCTCTCATCTCAGGAAACTGGGATTTTTTTGTAATTCATGTAAATGTGTAATTCTTTTTTGAGTCTTTCTGAAAGCTAGGTGTCCTTGTGCACCTTGCAAAAAAAGCATTCCTGTAGTTCAGAAGATTTTCATTTCATGGGTGTTGTCACTTTGCTGCTTAACCAGTCATCTCTTATCTCTTAGAATGGTGACTAGAAAAACTGGAGTTATTGTTCAAATTTTAAGCCTTAGTCTGTACTTCCTTAAATGAGAGATGTGGATGGAACAAAGCTAGAATTGTCCTGATATTTACGATTCTTTTTCATAATACAGCTATTTCTGGGAAATACTTTCGTACTTAATTTATTTTACCCTTTGCTTCTGCTATATTTTTGTGGGGTGGGATTGTGAGAACTGAGCATAGGATATTAGGTGGGGATGTGTCCTTGTCTCATATATCATAATCCCTTTACATGTGTCTTTAAGCCCTCTCTTTTAAACTGTTCCCAACAAGATGGCTTGCTTGTACTTGAATTTTACAGATAAGGCTGGATTTGGGAATAACTTCACCACAGTGGATAACAAGTCTACAGCCCAGAGTGTGGAAGGTATTATTGTGAGTGCCATGTTCAAGTCATTGATCACTCGCTGTGCATCCACTACACACGAGCTCCACAGCCCAGAAAACCTGGTAAGCACTTGATACCAAGTTCGCAAAGAGACTGTACTGGGCAAGTGAAGCTGCATCTCAGAATCTGGGGTCCATTCTGGGCCACTCACTAAAGAAGGGAAACGTGGCTGGGAAGAGGGCTGGAGCACACATCTTATGAGGAGCAGCTGAGGTAAAGGGAGTTGCTTAGCCTGGAGAAAAGGAGGCTCAGAGGAGACCTTCTTGCTCTCTACAACTTCCTGACAGGAGGTTCTGTCAAGGTGTGGGTCAGTCTCTTATCCCAGGTAAAAATGACAGGACAAAAGGAAACGGTCTCAAGATGTGTCAGAGGAGGTTTACATTTGATGTTAGGAAAAATTTCTTCACTGAAAGGGGAGGTCAGGTATTGCAACAGGCTGCTCATGGAAGTGGTGCAGTTGATGCCTTGAGACAGCTGACCTTGGTTAGAGACTAGATGAAGGTACAGAATAAAGTAAGGATTTATTAAAAAGCCTCAATGGATACACCTTGGGCAGTTGTTTATGCTCTTGAGCCTGAGATTTGGATCAGTTGTCCTTAGTCCCCAGCTAGAGAAGGAATTGTTTTGTCTCCCTACTCTGTGAAGAGAGCTCACCATCCACTAATATGAAGCCCAGACCCACACACTAAAGCAGCACAGAATCTGAAAAATATAAAAGCTAAAACCTGAGGTATCAAAATCACTATCTCTGAAGGGATTTAAAAGATATGTGAATGTGGAACCAGGGACATGGTAACTTGACAGTGCTGTGTTAATGGTTGGATTCAAGGATCTTAGAGGTGATTTCCAACCTCAGTTATTCTATGATTCTAAGACCATATCTACAATGAATCAACTTTCAATCAATGAAGCAAAGTCAAAGGCAGTTCACTTGGTTAACCACATGGCCCACTGGTGCCAGACTATGTGAATTACTGAACAGCAAGTTGGTAGATCTTCCCAAGGTTTAGAGAAACATTCGATTTACTGAATACGTGGAGGGAAGGAAGGTGTTGCTTTTTGCTATGTATCTGCTGTCTTCCCAGAGCAGTCAGTAGACTGGATGACATGAGTGCTTTTCTTCCAAATTGGTGTACTCTAGCAGCTAGTCTCAGGCCACCTGATTTATTTATAATCAGAAATTAGGGTCCTTCATGGAAGCAAACAAGAAACATTCATTACAGCAAAGACACTGTAGAGACA
Organism: Irena cyanogastra; assembly: GCA_013397155.1. Taxonomy (NCBI): domain Eukaryota; kingdom Metazoa; phylum Chordata; class Aves; order Passeriformes; family Irenidae; genus Irena; species Irena cyanogastra. Next base: position 395,618 of record VWZV01017084.1, on the reverse strand, counting down.
CTGAAGTCCAGCTAAAGGGGCAGTAGTGCTCTGTGAGGTAAAGGGAGTAGGAGAAGGAAAACCACATTAATGCCTTAAACCAGCAGTGTAGTCTACCTATGTCCAAATCCTCTAGTTCTTATGGATATTCCTCCCTTGGAGTGTTTCTCATAAGAGATTATTTGGTGGCATACAGAAAAACATGCCCCATTATTGGACCTAGATTAGGAGCACCAAGTGTAAATTTTTCTTATAAATTATATATCTTTCTAGACCCTATTTTAGTGTGAAAGGTGAAACTTATCCCTAATGGTTACACTGTTAATTGTGTCTGTATGGAGAATACAGCATGTAGAGCATGTGTGCAGATTTGTTGTTGGTTTGTCATTCTTTAAAGTCAATCTTGTGGTCAATATCTAACTTTTAAAATAAACCTTAATCAGGATACAGGTGCAATTATAAGCTTGTTGAGGGATTTTTGTTTGTGTGTTTGTTTTCCTTTGCTCCTTGCTGGGAATTTTCAGAACAATCCAGGGTCTTTCAGGAAAGCTCACAGATCAAAAATCAAGCCTTGTAAAACTGTTCCCTCCATCCCCTTGCCCTCGGCTATAGAGGTGAAATCATGAATGTTCAGAACTAAAAAGGGTCTTGAGTGTAGGAGGTAGGTTGGGGAATGAGTGAGTCATTCCCTTCTCTTCATATGATGTGAAGCTCTAAAATAATGAAAAAAAAGTCCCAAGATACCCACTGGTTCTGAAAAAAACATGGAATTGTTTGCACTCTACATCCTCTCACATACACCTGGGGTATTTCGTGCCTTTTAAGTTTGTGGTCTAGATGAATGGTGTAAAACAAGCTTTAAGTCATCTTTGTAGCTCCCTCATTTCACATGTCTTTCAGCCTCTGATACCTCTCCATCTGCTGTATCCTATTGCAGATCATGTTCCATAATAATGCTCCTCCTTGTCTGCTTCTTCTGAGTGCACTATGAGTTTCCAGCCAAAAACCACAAACCCATATACCTGAAGAGCAGATCACAGAGCAGCCAGAGGAGAAGTAATGGCCTGGTGAAGTACCTCAAAGTGTTGACCCTCACTGCTTCTTTAGAAACTGCAGACTGAATCTTTTTTTTTTTTTTTTCCATGGTGTCTTGCTACTCAGGGCTTGTACTGCGATATCCGACAGCTGGTCCAGTTTATCAAGGAGGCTCATGGGAATGTATTTCGGAGAGTGGCACTCAGTGCCCTCTTGGACAGTGCTGAGAAGTTAATACCAGGAAAAAAGACAGAGGAAACAGAACAAGAGCCAAAACCTTCTGGGAGCAAAAGGTGGGTATCAGGAGGGAGAAGGTGAATTACTGGCTTGCGTATGACTCTGTGACTATCTGTGCCAAACACAAATATAGGAAGTCCAAGGGATTGTTTTATCTTTATAGCATATCAGTTCTTGATGTGCAGACTTGTGCTGTGGCAGCAGCCTCCTTTAAAATTTAATGATCTGAGACTGCAACAAATTTGCAGAGAAAAGCACTGGCAGTCTCATATAAGAGGCATAAAGAACACTACCATGGAAACACTGGGATAAGGAAAGGTTAAGAGAACTGAGAAGCATAGTGTCACTCCAAAAACACTCTGTGGATGTCCTTTTTAATATGCATCACATCCTTTGGGATGTGTACCTGTTTTTCTGACAAATAAACCCTGGTGTGCAAAACAAGTCCCAGAAGAAATCTAATACTGACATGCTTCTTTATGAAAAAGAAATTTCCTCTGGTGCCTTGAGGAATTTGTTTTATTAAAATGGTGGGGAAGAAGAATTAAGAAAGTTGGAAAAGTCCTGAAAACCTTGTCTCTGCTGCTAAGAGCTGATGCCTTTTTTGGGAATAATACATATATAGAGACAGTGAGTTGCCAAGGAGAAGGTATGTCTCTAAAGCTGCTTTGCAGGTTTCCGTACCCAGTTCTATGTGATGACCATGAGATGGGCCATCCATTTCCTTGGCTGATGATTTATCTTGTCTGTATAGATCTGAGGCAGGAAGTGTCATCATTGACAAAGGCCAGGCCTCAGCTGCCCCTGATGAATGCCGGAGTTACGTCTCAAGCCGCCCAATGCAAACTCCAGAACAGTAAGTAAATATTGAATTGCTCAATGTGTTTGTGCCAGCAGCTTCCTTCTGGGGTTGGTACAAATGGGCAGGGTAGCAGACTTACCCATTTGGATAGTACAGCAAACTGTTGAGTGTCTACACAGGAGCTACTGCAAACAGCTGGGTGATGCCTGTTTTCAGTGCTGCCAGCTGGACCCATACGGGTTTTGATAGGCAAACAGCAGAGGTTTTCAAATGACAGTGCAGTGTATTTGTCAGTATTGTGTACCATGCTACCACAGTGGTTAATAGCATGTTAATTCCTCAGAGATTTAAACCACAGCTGTTCTCCAAGCTTTGTTTGTACTCCTGAGTGATGATTTTATTAATTTTCAGCTTCCAAGTTGTTGCTAAGGGTCATTAATGCTTCAGTGAGAGCCAGTCCATTCCTGACCTGCCTTGGGCACATAGTATCCAAAGATTGCTGTAGTTCTCTTTTCAGCACAGGGAATCAACCTGCTGTTGGCATTGTACAACTGAAATCTATGTCCAAAGAATTCTGCCATTTACTATTGAATTAAACTTAGACAATACTCTTAAGAATTTTAGAAAATTCTGCAAATGGCCACCGGTCCCTAAGTAATTTTGGGCAAGTCATTTAACTCCTCTGAATACATGTCAGTCTTGTTAAAGAGCTCTGAGATGTACTGCATGAAGACATTGCTTGCACAAGGGTCCAGAGCTCTACATCACATATTCTCCTGCCTTAATTGAGCCTGCAAAGTCTCACTGTTGCTGAGACAACAAGGATAACACAAAGCCTTTTACTGCTCTGCAGGATTGTAGCAGGTTGTTCCTCTCTGAGCCCTGCCATAGCTGTGGGACATCCCAAGAATATAGTAAAAAATGTTGTCCCAATTCCAGTACTTAATGAGCAGGTTCACAAATGGCTGTCATGGTGTTCTAAAGCTTTGTAGTACAAATGCTTGTAGAAATTACTACCGTGGTCTTATAATGTAGTTCATTTTGACATAAGATGGTTTACTTTCATGTGTAGAAACTGAAAATTGGAATGACCTGTTCAATGGATATTATGAATGGAGAGAAGAGCTTAAGCAAGTCCTGCCTTTGACTCAGATTTCGGGCAGTAACTCTTGTTAGGGGCAGCCTGCACCCTAGATTGCTCTCACTCCTCAGGTTCTTAATAACGGCCAGTTAGGTCTATTACAAAATGAATTATTTATTTAATAGAACAAATTTAACTGTCATAAGACTTTAACAGATTACTAACTATACAGGATAAACAAAAGAAACACTACTAGTAGGTGAACAATTTGGTGCACTATAATAATAAGGTACCTATATTACAACTAGAGAAGAAATACTTTAGGTTAGGATTCAGTGTATCTTACCATCCAGTTCCTGCTGGGGCATGCATAAAAAGTCTTTTGCTCTCAGTTTCTGGAGAAGTAACCATGAAAATGCATCCAAGCTTGGTGAAGGAGCCCTAGAGGTTTCCAGGGAGTGTGTATGAGACTTCTGCCTCCATGAAAATTATGTAGCTTTTATAGTTGTAAAGTGTCTCACAGCTAATGATTCCTCACTTACGTCTTTACATCAAACTGTCAAGGTGAGGGATGTTCATTGTCAGCTGGGGGTCCCACCTCTTTGGCACCAGAGATAAATCCCTTTTGGGCGTCTCTCTGGCCTGGGTTATCTCACCCATATGCACCAGCTGATGGACAGAGCAGATAAGCTGTCTGTGGTAGAGGGGGGATGAAGTTCTGCCGCAGTGGACGAGTGCCTAAGGGTGGAAAAGATGGTTATTTTGTGTCTTGAACAACACTGAGTGTGTTGTCAAGCTTATGTCCCACTAAGAACAGTATACTTGGAATTCAAAATGAAACAACCCCAGGTAATAGAGAGGTTAGGAGGGGGCTGCAGAAAGGAGGTGTGGTTTCCCTGAGCATTTAAACTTCACTGAAATGCAGTTCATGCTTTGCCTACCTTCTGTTCCAGTGATGAGCAAATCCAAGGGGCCAATCTGGGACGCAAGGACTTCTGGCGCAAGATGTTCAAGTCACAGAGTGCAGCGAGTGATACCAGCAGCCAGTCTGAGCAGGACACATCCGAGTGCACCACTGCTCACTCTGGAACCACCACAGACAGGCGCTCCCGCTCGCGCTCCCGCCGAATCTCCCTTCGCAAGAAACTCAAACTGCCCATAGGTAAATGTATGTCTCTTTCTATTCTATATACATACTGCATGTGCAGAGAAATACAGCGAGATGTAGCTGTCTTAACAAATACTGCAGTTCCTTATTGTCCATATAGTCTCCCAAAAGAAGCTGTGATTTTCTGCTTGCGCCATTTTGCAGGTGTGGAACTGAGGCAAAGGGAAACATAAGCAATTTGCCAAAGATAGCAGGGGATATTTTTGTCAAAATAGATTATTGAAACTTTTCCCCCAAAGTAGTAGGCTAGTACTGTAATTTCACAGGCACTGTTCCTGTCTGTAGAAGAGAAATATTCCAAATTAACATTTGTTTGACAGAGAATATAGCTGTTAAAATTCCCAGGACCTGGCCTTGCATGGTGGTTAATACATGCTACATGAAAATATTACCTTATGCTTTTTCTCCCATTTTCCACGCCTTAGTGTGACCACTGTGGAGAAATATACTGCAATTGCTAAGAAGTAGATTCTTCTAGAAAGGATGTTTAGATTTGTACTGAACAAATTGGGCTTATTCTGTAACAGGGAATTGGCTGAAGCGCTCCTCCCTCTCTGGCCTGGCTGATGGAGTGGAAGACCTCCTGGACATCAGCTCTGTTGACCGTCTCTCCTTCATCAGGCAGAGCTCCAAGGTAAATGTGTCAGGCTGGATTACACAGAACTTTAAAAGGCAGGATCTGGCTGGTTTTAGCTGCACACGGGAACATTTTTATTCAATATAGACTTTGCAGCTAGCGAAGCTGTCACAGAAGTCTCCAGAGTAGAGCCATGGGAACTTGACACTGGACTTCTGTACCTAATGGTGAAGACTAAGTTAAACTTACACTGGTTCCCTGAGAGGGAAGTGCAGGCTCTGTCAACACACTTAAGCTTTGATTTTTGGTCACACTTCTCCTTCCTTCTTTGTCCTTTCACAGCCTCTCAAGAAAGACCAATCCTTTAAGCAGAAAGCTTAAAAGATGAAGTGCTTCAGCGTATGTAAATCTGTGCCCAGACCCAGCTGTGTTGCTCTGGTGACCCTCACAGCCCTTCTGTAGATGTTTGTGTCTAACCACTGAGTGTCTGAGCAGGATCCCGTGCTCTGGCACAGGCTGACCAGCCCCTCTGTCCCTGCACAGGTGAAGTTTACCAGCGCAGTGAAGCTGTCAGAAGGAGGGGGGCCGGGAGGAGGCCTGGACAACGGGCGAGATGAAGAGGAGAATTTCTTCAAGCGTCTTGGTAAATGGCGCACCTGCCGAAGACACCCATCCAAGCTCCATCACACAGAAGAAAAAGATGGTTAGAAATCAGGGTTCTCGTCTCCTTTTTGCTTTCTTTTTTATCATTTTTTAAAATATATTTATTTCTGTATTTTACCCCTTTCCCTTTTTTCCTGCTTTCTCCATGGTTTTTGTCTCCATCGTAGCCTTCTCCAATTTTTTAGTCTTTGTAACTGTTTTCTTTCCCTTCCTTCTTTCTTTTATTTTGATTTAGAAAAAGAGCTCTGGTAATTTTTTTTTCTTAAAAAATCTGACTATCCAAATAAATTATACAATACAACATTTGGGCTTTTAAAATCAAATCAAATTTGGTCAATACACTTGAAAAATTAATACTTGCTTCAAAGCACTTATTCAGTTCAAAATTAGGTGTGTAAATCTTCTGTTGTCCAATATAACAATTCCATCAGTTTTTTTGTTTAGTTTTGTTTTTTCAATTTGTAACTGTTTGACAGTTTTAGCAAATACCAGCACAGAAATGGAAAACCCTACACAAACCTTGTTGTAATTATCTCTTTTCTTCTGTGTTTGCATGTCTAGTCTCTGCATACCATTCGTTAGGGATGCTGTCCCTTTTTCTTAGCACACAACATAATAATGAAAACACTCCTTTTCTTTTCCACAGAAGTGCATTTAATTGTTATGTATTTTCAAAGTCAGCAATGTCTGAAAAGTGCCTTTATGGGTAATACAAGGTCATGGTATAATCTGTTTTAAAATATCATGCAGTCATTGACATGCTCATGTTGTCAGCTCAAAGCACATCCTTCTTGTTAGGGGGATAACCTTGTGTCTTGAAGTTCTGTTACTTTTTTTTAAGACAACACAACCAGATTCCCAAAAACACACAAAAAGGAGTCAATTTTATTTTTTAGCATGATTTCTGTAGTTTTACAATATGCTACATTTTCTGGCATTGTTTGGTTTTGTTCTGACATTACACTTCGACATTGCATTGTGTGTGTTTTGCCATCCCCTGTCCCAGGCCTGCAGTGTAATGCATATAAGGCATTTTTAAGGCAAGTGATACTTGCAATATATAAGCATATTTTGTCACTGTAAACTGGTCATTATCTGCCACTGGTGAATGGTGGTGCCTTTCATCTAGCTCCTAGATGAAAAGTATTGTTCCTTTGTGAGAATGCATCAGTTCAGCCCCTTGTAGTTTGGTAGCATTCCCCAGAAATGGAAGGAATTTGTTTCTTCATCCACTGTTTTGTGCTGCAGTAGGTATGAAATACTTCCACCCTATTTTAAAAATGGTTAAAAATTACTGAGGAGCAGTGAGAACTTGACAGACTGCCACAGCTGTTTCTGCAGTGAGCCTTTGAGATGCCCTTCACATTTTGTTGTAGAAAATAATTTTTGATCTTGTTAGTACAAGAGTAATAAAAGTTTATGAGGCAAAGTGTGACTGTTAAGGAAGCTGTATGGCTGTCTCTACAAGGATCTCTGATACTCAATGAAAGCCAGGTAGCTTTAGCAAAAATATTGTATCTGCCCCATGTATGTCTGTGCTTGCATGTGCTCAGTGATATCAGTATGGGGCCTGTTCATGGTGGGACAGTTTATAACCCAGTAGAACAGCAACAGTACACTGAGCCTTCAAATTTCCAGTGCTTCCCTGTCTTCCATACAGGTGATCAATTTTTCTGTGCTTAATGGGGAGAGAATAAAAGCCTTTTAGTGGCAGATGGGTGTACTGTTAAATCCCTGAAGATCTGATCCTAAAGCATTATATTGGAACCTCTCTCTGCCTTCTCATTTTTGTCATTCATGGTGTTAGGCTATTACTTTGCTTATGTTTTTTTTCCATGTGGTGTTTCCTCTTGTGTTTTTGGGTTTTTTAACAGTAGACCAAATTTAAGAGGTAATTGATAAAGGAGAAATAAATTACATTCAAAGTTATAAAATGTAGAATAATTTGTGACATCATTTATGAGCTTTAATCTTCATCGTGATTTATCATGTAGACCACTGGAAATTCTGTGTTATAGATGTATGTAAGCATACATGTGTGTGTATCTGTATGTGTGCATATGTATACATATATCTACACATATATATTTACACATTCATGTGTAAAAATATTTATTTTAAAGTAAATAAATATTTACCTCTTTTTACCTATGCTAAGAGCACATAGACATGTATACAGTTGCAGTGCTTTTATTGAGACAGTCACCAGCTGCCTCTGAAGAACTGTCTTGTAAAGCTTCAGCATAATGCAAGATATGCCACTGAGCTCAGGTGGACAAAAGCTCTGCCAGCTCTTTATAGCGTGGGTTAGGGACATGCTTTAGGTGAAGTTCTGTGCTTTATCTTACACAGGCACAGGCTTAACAGGGCCCTGAATAGGAAACATTTGTTTGTACTTCAAATGAGTTAGGGTTATGCCAGTCATAGCAGGAAGGCTCAGATAAGATGTAAGAGCTATAAGGAAACAGAAGGACTTGGAAGGATGTTTGTGACTGCTCGCATGTGTAAGTGTTGTACTTGTTCTTTCTGCTTTGTTTGATCCATTTCAGTGGAGTATTTTCCCAACATAGGAACATTTTGTTTGCTGGTAACTAGGTACAGCTTCACTGGAGAGAAAAAGATAAGGAATTCATAAAGAAGTCTCTTGAAAATTGATATACCTCTGTCTTCTAGGGAAAAGTGAAGATCTACATTGTCATTTTCTGTTGTGACTTCTTTTGTGGTGCATAAATGCTTTCCAAGTAATTCTAGGGAGTGCATGCCCAAAAGAACTTCAAGTTTCAGCCATTCTTCTTTCCTGAAGTAGTCAAAAAGTCCTGTAGAGATGATGTTTTTATTCTTGTCTTAAAAATAATCTATGTTTAAAACCAATTTTGAATTCTCCACTCTGTGTTCTCTTCTTCAGTGCTTTATCCTTCAGTGTTCTGTAAACTTTTGTACTTTTGGATGTAAACAGGGAGAGTATTATGGGCAAAGGGAAAAAGCCCAGAAACTGACTATCCTTTTTTTGACCAAACATTTTGGCCTTGAAACAGCTTTCCTTATTTCTAATCTCTGTCTTTCTACCATTCTCTCAACTCTATCATTACCACCTGCATAATGATTTTCTGCACTAGCAGTGCTAATTTGGATTAGTTGATTTATGATTTATGTATAGAGTTTAAAATTGTCCCCGAGGTGGGATGCCATCTTCATTTTTGAACTGAACTCTTTTCCATCCCAAAGCCTACAAGACCCTTCAAGGGAGACAGGCTGGAATGATTACATCTAGGAGTTGAGGCCAGTCTCACTTTACTCTTGTGGTAATTGCAGATGTATGCCTGAAAAAAGTGCTTGATTTCTGCATAGACTACACATTCACTACTGATTTTTCTGTCCTAGTAGGTGATATATAACTGAATTGATCCATGAGGAATAAGGGTTATGCATGCTGCACTTTAAAGTAAACATAAAGGCAATACAAAAGGTAGGACATGATTAAGGAAAAAAAAAGTTAATAAGCAAGATGATCTGTGTTAAAGAGGTGGAGAGGAAAGACAACATCCTAGCTCACCTGTGTTGGAGTAGGTCCTGGGCTTCCACACTGAGTATGGTAGAACTGTTTTAGGCAGATAGCAGTATGACCAATAGCAGAATCTGACTATTTGTATGTCTGTTTCCTGGAAGTCATGAATATTGTAATAATGAACCTGTTGTCTTCAAGATAACACAAGGAGAGAAAGGGATTTGCACTAAGGCTGTACTCATCAAGATTTTTGTTCCCCATTTTTTACTGGTGAGAGACTGTGTTCCCTTCTCTCTACCCCTCCCTGCATCCCCTCTGTACTCTCTGCCTCTTTAGGTTGCCATAGCTTTGATGATCACTTGACCTCCAAACAAGAAGGAGGAAAATCCAAGAATGTTGTGAACCTGGGAGCAATCCGCCAAGGCATGAAGCGCTTTCAGTTTCTGCTGAACTGCTGTGAACCAGGCACTATCCCCGATGCCTCCATTCTGGCAGCAGCTCTAGATCTTGTAAGTCGTTGTTGCTCTGTCGTTTCCTGCTGAGAGCATGTGCATATGTGGGGCTCCACCCTCACTCACTCTTCGTGCCCCACAGAAAGAATGTAAAGCCTCACAGCAGTGCCAGCTGCTGGTGGTGGTATTAGCTGGAGCTTTAGCATCTATGAGTGGAAAAGTTTGCAGACAAAATTGATCCTTTTTTTTATCACATGGCTCCCCATAGCTACATTATTACCAGTGCAGAGCTTGTATTGTTGTCTTCATACTTCTCTCACAGATGCTCTGTTTCTGCTCCTAGTGTCAATCTACAGAATAAGGTTGAAGATTGGATAATTACTTTGGAGAGGTGCAGGAATTCCACTCTCGAGTTCTGACAGAGTTATAAGTACATTAGGCGACACTCATCAGTTACCAGAGCCAGTCAGTGGAAAAAAATTGTATCAGAGTGTGCGTGCTTTTAAATGTGGCTATTGCTGATTTGCCAATGCAAATCAAAGTGACACAATTAAGTCCCTTCTTCCTGATATTCTGTATCTCCTTCCTTCTTATCCTTGCACTTGTGTTTTTAACAATCCCTCCCATTTCTAAAGCTGTGGCCTTCACCCTGTGATTCATGAGTCAGTGGGGCTTTGTGAGATGTTTATGTGGCAAGCAAGGAGTGTGACAAATACAACTATGAAAAACCAGCCAAATATTAGCAATTTCTCTGCATGCTGCTTTTCTGCTTCCTTCTGTAAGTGTTTGTGTGCAAGCTCAAAAAATATTAAAAGCCACTGCTCCCAGAGCATCCACATGCTCTCTATCTTTTTTCTTCCCACACCCACCTCTCCCCTGTGTGACTGCTATGCCATTTGTGCTCAAATTCAGTTTTTTTGCTCACTGCTGGAGGTGTCAGGCTCATGCACTCTGCCTTCCCGCTAGCGCTGTGCCCTGACCTTTGCTCATTGCCTGCTCCATGGCTGCAGGGATGTTTTGCTCTGTGCACCACTCCTCTGTATCTTCATCTTAACCTTGCACCCTTGGTCTGCAGGTTCAAGCACATCTGCAGTAGTGTTGGTCTGGAGCTGCTGCTGTTGCCAGTTCCCACCTAGCTCTACTGTTTGGAGTGGTCCTCATCCATCTTCCAACAGACACAGGTTCCATTCACTGCTTCCCATACTTCCTGCCAGAGATGGTTGTTCCTCTGGGTGGAAGCTGTGGGTGCAGTGGCTGACAGAGTAGCCTACCTGCTGGCTTCAGGTTGCAGTGAGCTCAGAAGGTGGCTTACAACCTCCTGAGTGTGTGACTCCAACTTCAGTCTACAGGCCTTCCAGGCTGCCACCCCGTTGCAAATTCTAAACTAACAACAGTTAGTAAGGTGGGAGGTGCATGGGCAGGAAAGTGCTCATTCCTAGCGAGTTTGTCACCAGGATCCTTCTGAAGATGCACTGCTTGTGTTCTAGTAAATAAGATGATAAAATGGGGTTTGGCAATTGTGTCCCTGTTGCTGTAAATGTCTTACTTAATTTTTAAATTTCCCAAATGCCTAAGTCCAGACCAGCTTGCTCTGTGCCCATGCATGAAATCAGCTGGAAATTACCAATCAGAGTGAATTGTTTGAAGATATCTGACTTCCAGAGCTGACTTTTACAAACTAGAATGTAACCATCTCTCCATTCCACTGAGTGATGCAGACAATTTTGGTATTAGAACTTGCAAAAGGTCTTCAGCTAAACATGAAGGAAGCCTTACTCTAATTACAGCCTTGGGAGACTCCAAGTACCTGTTCAGTTGGCGTTTGTCTACAAAGTGTTGGAGACCTACAGAAGTTAGGCAGTCACATGCAGTGTGTGTTTTGAAAGATGGCAGCCTGTTGTCTCACTGTATTAGTTAATGGCAATGGAAAATTCCCACATTATGTGTCAGTAGAGTACACCCAAAAGGAAGCATTCTGGGTGTTTTAACTTCTGGTTTCAGGCTTTTGAAGTAGTAGTTTGAATCAGGTCTGATGCAAATGAAAAGCTTCTTAAGTCATTTTATCCAGCCTAGTTGCTAAGGCAACCTTTAAAAAATGAAAGGCAAACAGTTCCAGTTTCAGTTCTTCCATAATTTTTCTGAGCATGCTTTTTCATGCAGTTTTGCAAAATTCTATTCTTGCAACAAATTTGAAATCTTTGATCAGCCTATATGTTTGGTATTATGATGCATGCTTATGGAGCTAATAGTTTGTTTGTGTATTAAAATGAGTGTTGCCTTAAATTTAGTGGCCATGCAGTTAATGTATTTCCTAGAGGCAGCATCCACACTTGACTAAATTTTTAAAACTACAATCATTATATGGATGTGCAAACACTCAGTGATAATTGATACATTGCAGACAGCTTCAGCTTAATGTCCCCAGCTTAAATGCAGACTTTGCAATAGTAAAATTGATTTACTTTGGGATATTTCAGTCTATGCTAAAGTTCATGTTGAGGGTTCCAATAAACTGCTGTCTAGGATGGTGTTGCTATGTTACCTGAAGTATCCTAATTAGACTGCTGTAAATGACCAGCTTTTCTTTGACCAATATAACAGTGTTTGACACCGGCCAGCATTACATTTCTCCAATAAGATGTGGGAGCTCATTTGTTGTAACATGTAAATCTTTTATCCTTGTTGAAATGCAATAGTTGTACTGTGTTTGAGGTGACCTACTAAGTACTGGGAGAGTAGAAGCAAAGTCTAAACTGCAGGAATACTGGTTAATATCCTGACTCCATGTCACCCTGGGTCTTAGGCAGACTGTACTGTTCCCATGTCCCTGTTTCCATGGCAGAAATATTTCTCTGTAGAAATGCTTATGATGGGGAAGGAAGTCAGAGATTGCTACCAGCAGGCCCCAGAGTAAAAGACTGGGAACAAAACCAAAGAACTGTGTCAAGGATTGTACTTGACTGTTTTGTAGGTATAATGAGACGTCTGAACTAATTGAAACAGGCAATTCTCCAAGACACTAGTTAATAATTTACTTGCAACCTGTCTTCATATACCTGCTAAGACAACTTTCATGTCAGACTCACTTTTGCTTAGACAAAGCAGAGCTACCCAGTCAGCACCTTTTGAGAGTACTCCAATGTACTTTGGCATCTGTTCAAAGTATGTTGTTGGTGTTACGTGCCTTTCTTTTCTGTCTTGAAGAGGCAAAAAGGAGTTTTTGCTCCAAGTGCCATGTGAACTTTAAGAAGGGACTTGAGGAAAATTACCACTGATTGATTAGTGTCATAAAAGTCATTGCTCTTGAAAACAAAACTGAGGATAAGTACTCTGTAGTGATAAAACTGCAGAATCAGGTTTACATGAACAGTAATGTGATGCTGTGAAATTCCAAATCCATTCTGTATTTGGTTCCTTCCACCCACGTCATTTGCTCTTTAGAACAAATCAGGTTATCTGTTGAAAAAATTTGCTGGGATGACTTGAATTGTTAACGAGCTGGTGAACTAATGCAAATCTATACAGTACAATAACAATTTTCCAGGTGCAAAACAATGTGGTAGGTCTATGTTAAAACTGGACTTGTGAACAGTTGCATAGGCGTGGACAGGCTTGTGAGAGTATTGCTGCTGTGTCAGGTTTTGACAGTGACCACGGTAACTTGTGTTCTTTTCAGCTGCACATCACCTGCCTGATTAATTTCTCTCCATTTGTGATGTGTTTCTCTGTTGTGTGAATCCATCTCTGTTCATTCTGTCACATCTTCATCTTTCTCTTGCTGCTGCTGCTTCAGGTTTCTCAGAGCTTCAGGTAAGCAATCACAGGGAGCTCGTGCTCTATGATGTTCAGAAAGTCCTCCATACAGGAGGTCTTTTCAGTGATTTTTAAATAACATAGTGATTTTTCATTAATCCTGCTCCTCCCCTTTGCCCCCCATCCTACATATCCTCCTTTAACTGTGTGCTTTCATCATGTTTGCAACATGTTTCTTTACAGGATTCCAGTATGCTAAGGAATTTTTACTTTATTGCTAGTGAACTAAACCAGTAGTTGACTAAGGCTGGGGCTTTATGTCTTCACTTATGTCTCCATGGTTAAGGTGTTACTTTGAGGATTTTATTCTTTTATTCTCACAACTGTTCTGTGTTCCACATTGCATGTGATCAGTGAGTAGTTTGCAATGTTTTTCCAGTGCCAGATACTCGTTTTGTTTCTGGTTAGTGAGTGTCTGCCTTCAGATTTCTGCCTTCTTATCAGAACTTCATGGCAGCTTAAATCTTCCTATTAAAGAAAATTGCCTTGGTTTTTTTTCAACATTTGTAAAAATGTGAGCAAAAGCTGCAAATGGATGTTGTGTCAATAATTTCTTAAATCAAACTTTAGGAGCATTGGTCCAAAGTTTCTTGTTTTCAATTTTTGATTAAAACATTCTTGGAGGCTCTATTTAATAATGTTCAACAGACCATCTTACAGCATCTCAGGGCCTGTCTAGTATTTATAGACCATATTTGTCAAGCCCTTCTTTATAAGTAGATGCAGCTCTGCTTAAATTATTTCATTAAAGCTGTCAGCATCTAAAAGTGTGTAACACATGTTTGTGCTCTGTGAAATCCCTGTCAGTGAACCTTTTAAAGACAGCTGGTAAGCTGTAGGCATTGTTGTGTTCTTAGTTTTACAAACTGCTGATTGCAGGAGTTTTGGCTGTGGAAATTGCAGGGAGAAAGGGGAAAATTAAATGGAAATTAGGAGAACCATTTGCTTTTTAGTCACTTTCCATGTCTATAAGGATGTTATTTTGGCAGTTTAGACTGCTGGGGAAAAAAAGCTACCCTTTAGGGAACAAAATTACTGTGTCCATTTTTTGAACATTTCAGAAAGTTTCAGAACCATTCTTTGTTGGTCTAACCTGTGTCCAGCTGGGTGATTTATTACAAACTAAGATACACTCAATATAATCGTTCCCATTAAAGTGATTCTTCCAAGCCAGGGACAGGAGGATTTTCCTCTGGAAAAAAAGTCTGTGCTTTCCAAAGTCAGCTGCCTGCTGTTACTTCAGTACTGAATTGCCTGACACTTGCTAAAGCGTTTGAAATATGGCCAGTGAAATTTTGTTGACTTACACCAGAATAATATATTTCTGTCTCCACAGATATTAATTATAACCACAAAATAGTGCTTTTCCTAGTTTTAACAAGCCTCCATTTATGCTTTCATCCCCAAGATTCAGAAGCAGGACCTAAAGTGACAAATGCTAGGATTTGTGTGGCCACGGTGTCATTTGCTCCTGCAATATTTGCAACCTCAGTAGCAAAGGTGAAACTAAACCTTGACTTGTTTGTGCAGTAACAGTGCTAGATGCACACTTCTGCTTTTGCAGTTAGGTGGTTTCTGAAGGAGGACATTGCAGAGGGGTATAATGTTCTTTTTAAGTTTATGTTCTGTTTCTTTGTGCCTCTCTGGTGTTTGGGCTGAGCAGGACTGCTCAGTATGAGCTTGCTTTTAGCAGCTCAAGAGGTGAGATTTATGCAGACTCTGGTGTCAGCTTTTTATGGAGACATTGCTCATACTGTGTGACTCCTTGGCAAGCTTGCAAAGCAGTTTTTAAAGTGCAGAATACTCTAATGTTCGAGGAGCTTTTCCAATGTATTTTTTTGCTTTTAAAGTGATTTTTTGCAAACATTTCAGGAAGCTCCTGTGGTGGCGCGAGCGGCCCTGTTCCTTGAGTGCGCGCGCTTTGTCCACCGCTGCAATCGTGGCAACTGGCCTGAGTGGATGAAGGGCCACCACGTGAACATCACTAAGAAAGGCCTGTCCCGTGGCCGTTCTCCTATTGTGGGCAACAAGAGGAACCAGAAGCTGCAGTGGAATGCAGCTAAGCTCTTCTACCAGTGGGGAGATGTAAGTGCATGTTTCTCTTCTACTTACGTTAAAAAAATATGGCAAAATATAAAGGTAGTTGGAGGCTATACAGAATTGCAGTCCTTGTGAGATGGGGTCTCAGAAGCCTTCCTTCCAACCTGCACTTCACAGCCTGCCAGGATCACCCCTTCTCCAAAAGGAAGTGACTTTGCTAGGACATGTTCTCCCCAAGGATCTGTTTGGCCTATTCTCCTTTTTCCAGCACTTGTCGTATGTGAATGGCTAAGGAACAGGGAAGATGTGGGCTGTGATACTCCTTTCTATTTTTCTTACTTCCAAATATATTTAGCCTAGGGCTCCCTGAACTAGGTGTGGTGCTGTATATTTAGTAATGGGTTTCTCTTTGCTGTGCTAAATTCAGTTTCTCTTTGCACCCATACAGACTGTTAGCACTTACAACTCTTTGGCAAGGAATTCTACAGAGCTACTATGAGTCATGTAAAGAATTTTCTCTTTTTGTTTGGCACTTGAAGTTTTATTTGATTGTGATCTCCTACCACACAGGAACAAGGCAATTGCCTTATCTGGCCCTGTGAATGCCACTTGCAACTTCCTTGTAAAGCCCCCAGGATATAATTGCTGAACGTCTGACATGTATACAGGTCATTTCTCACAACTCAAAATAGTGGGAGAAGCTCCTTTGACTGGTTACAGAAGCCTTTCTGGAAGTGAGCTTTGTGCTTTTCAACTCTTCTAAAAACCAGTGATTTTTACAGTGAGCATCATGATTCCCATCCCTCCTCCAAAAAAAGAAGACATAAAATCCAGTGGTTATGGGAATTTAAAAATAATGTTCTGCCTTACTGACCTGAAATCTTGTAGCTTAAACCAACACATGCTTCTCAGTGGAGCACATTGTAGGGAACCTCAAAATAAAGCTGACCATATCAATGCATTCCCACCACAGAACAGCCCAGGGGGAGAATCCAACTTGGGTCTTACAACGGGAGCTCAGTATCTTTGCAGACCTCCTCCTTCTATTCCTAAAGCTAACTCAGAAAATGCTACCTGGTCATCCTGCTCTCTGCTAAAGTCTCAAACACAGGGAATTATTTTAATAACAGCACAAATACCGAAGTTCCTTGAAAAAGTAAATATGGTGAAGGTATTTGTTTCTATATTCCATGAAGTACTGCCTTAGCCTGACTCCTTTGAGAGCTCCTTTTAAGTGGAGAGCATAGGATTACACAGTCATTGAATTTTTGCATGCTTTCAGAGAGCCAGAACTATCCATCTCTGTTTGTAGATGCTATGCTTCTAGACATTCCCTTTTCTAAAAATGAAAACAAAAAAGACAGTAACTATTAGAAGCCAGTTAGATTCCCCCTCACCTATCATTTTTAGTAACTGATATACCTGACCTGGAAAAAGTCCAGGAATGTTTTCTTTTCATAATGTCAAAAGTACTGCTGTGTGATTCAAGGTCATAAGGAAGGAGCCAGGGAAATTGGATCATAGGCAACTTAGCATAATTGTCTTCCCCTTAACTTTAATGGCATCATAAGACTTACCTGGATGCAGTCTCCATTCTAAAACTAGCCTGTGTTTGCTGCTCATTAAGAATATTTCAGAAGGGAAAAGCCTTAAATTTTTGTAACTGTAAGGCAGGATAAGATTTGGAGAATAGTTTTAGTGAGCAAATTTTTTTCCTTTTCCTGCAAAGTGTCTTGCTGTTCATTCATACCTCTGATTCTTCTCTCTGAAGGCCAGAAGAATTTATTTACCCATAGCCTCCCTAATAGCCATCAGAGAATCACAGTGGTGAACCCTTTCCACAGGAGGTGAGGCTTGGACCGCCCATGGCAGTGATGGATCTTTTGAATCAAAAGACCTGACTTGTTCTGCTGTCTTTTGAAATAATACAATGTTAAATCTATTCTGATCAGGTTCGTCTGTCACTTCCTTTGACTGCTTCTGTTAAGAGGACTTTTGGTTTTGCTTCTCTGTTTGCTAGAAAACCAAAAATACAGAAAGCACATGTCAGGAATTCAGTGCTCATTAAATGGGAAGCTGTGGGATTGTGTCTTACTGCCTTAACATTAGGGTGGGCTACATAGCATAAATAATATGTGATAAATTACTGGTTTATGGACAGGCATGCTGAAAATTTCTTCCTTTAAAGGCCTGAAATAGGAAAGGTGAAAAATTGTGAGATGTGTGCAGTTCCTTTAGCAATGTACAGGCTCAGAGATAGCTGAGATTGACAACTCTTTGTATCAGCATGTAAACCACAACAGTATCACCTTATTCTCTTTATGTAGCAGAGTCTACCCTTTCCCCTGTTGCTGGATTTCAGAGAAAGTCTTTAAATAGCAAGAACAGTTTAATTAAGTGACCATTTACATATTTCTGTGTCACTTCAGCCACAGAGGGAAAATTATGTAGTGCTGGCATGACCATCAGTTCTGACTTGTAAATATTTAGAAAACCTCCTTAGTATCTTTGTCTAAAACTATCCCATACTCAGAAAGGCCAGATGGCCAGTGCTGATGAAAGCTCTGTCATTTAGAACCTCTCTTCCCTCACAAAGTGATGATCTCACAGGATAAAATTTCACATACTTATCTCTGTTCTACTCATGCATGTGCTGCAGAGAAAATCAAGAGAGTTCTGAAGAGCTCTCAAGTGTCCTAGCAGGAAAGCAATCTCCTTGCTAACACACCCTTACCTGGAGTTTGCTGAGAGCACCATGAGGGATGTTGACATGCTGATAGTGATGCTGGCAAACAGTCAGTGCCTTTCTGACTGCCAGCATCACTATGTAATGTAAGAGAATGTAAGGTGGAAATCTGACTGACTGCTCTTTCCAGGGATCCTCTGTACACCATCACCCTTGCACCTTCCCAGCTCCTATAAGCATACTCTCAGCTCATTTTTGGAAATTGTATCGGGTTTTTCTCCTTTGAAGATGTACAGGCTTTCCCATAGGCATTTAAGTGTCTTGTGAAGGAAATAAGGGTTGTTACTGGGTTCCTAATTCACAGCATAGTTTCTTAAGCAGGAGACCTACGTTCTCAGTGGAAAGACTTAGCAAAAATCTGGAATAAATATATCAAAGGAACAAAGAAAAGTGGAAGAAATTAATCCTTCATAATGACCTAATCTCCTTCTGCCTGTTTTGTGCCAGTTTGGAGGAGTTTATTGTTTAACTAAATTTACTAGAAGTTTTCATCCTGAAATTTGACACTTCACAGATTTTTGTTGAAAAAAAGGGGGAAATAAATTGTAATTTTGATAGCAGTTAGTCTTCTGTCATCCCTTCCTCCCCTTTAGACAGTAAAAATAAAGCCAGGGCATTCTGGTTGGGCTGAAATTGTCACCTGCTGTGCTTCTCTTTCTCCATCTGCAGGCAATTGGTGTCCGCCTCAATGAGCTGTGCCACGCTGAGAGCGAGAGCCCTGCCAACCTGCTTGGCCTCATTTATGATGAGGAGACCAAGAGGCGCCTGAGAAAGGAGGATGAGGAAGAAGACTTTTTAGATGACAGTAAGGAGACTCCCTTTACTACAAGAACCCCCGCTTGTAAGAACCTCTGCTTTAGGAGCACTTAATGTTTTTTCTCTTTTCATTTTCTTGCCACCCAGCTGTATTTCCCAGTCCCTCGCTTTCACCCCTGCTTCCTCTCCTGTTCTTTTTGTGCCTGGATGTAAAACATGACAGATGTGTAACAGTGCTGAAAGATTTGGATGGAAAAGGGAAGGGGAAACCAGGCAGGGAGCTGGAATTCCTGCACACAGAAACTGCAGATGTAAGCAGGGTCATAATTTATTTCTTGAGCCTTGCTGTCACCTGAGTATCAAAAGTGGTTCAGGCTCCATTCCTCACAGCTACTTCTGCCAAAATATTTGTGTAAGATCAGCCATTTTTCCATTTCTGAACATTGAAGGGTCACCACACCTGATGTGAATTGGCACAGCTCTGCTAAAGGCTTTTAAATCTTGACTTCAGTTTAGTGCCTGATTTTCAGGCAGAAATAATTAAAAAAATCATTAAAAATCTGTATAACAACAAGATGATGAAACCACATATGTTTGTGTCTTGTGCACATAAGGGTGGAAGAGCTGTGACAGATCACTGATTCTGAATGTCTGTATAGGCATGCAAGTTATAGCAAACCCTGTGAACCAGAATAAAAATAAATTGTCAAAACGTGTCCTGTTGTAGGTGAAGGTGGTAACAACCATTATGTGCTCTTCAGACACCATTTGTGTATATGTGTGTGCTGCAATTTGCTGGTACTTGTCTGCCTGTACTTGTTCCCTGTACTGTTGTTCCCCATTGGATGTAGTGTTTATCTTCTGCTTTCTCTTCCTGTGCTTCTGGGGTTGTTCTTATCACTTATCACTGCATAAAGGGCCACTTTGGAGTAGAGAGAAGCTGGCAGGAAGAGTGACATGGCATTTATAAGAAATGACCTCAAGAGAAGGTCTTAGCCCTAAGCTGGACCTTCCCATATGCCACTGGGTGGTGTGCCAGTGCTGGCAGCTCCAGGAACAGGGGTGGCTGTTCTGGAGCTTCCCTTTAGGGGACATAGCCAAAGCAGGAGGAGGATGCAGAGCAAAGATTCCTTCTCCTGCACCACAAAATGGACAGCTGCATTTGTATTACTGAGTGCCAGGACAGGCCTTGTTTCCCTGTTCAGCCACTCATGCCAGGCACTTTAAAAGGGTACCCTGAGACAAACAAACAAAGATCAGGTATGGGAATAAATCACACAGGACTCCATTTTCTTCATGGTGGAAAAAGCCTCTTCTTTATTCACATAACTCCTTTTTATACAGTTTACAGACCTTGTGTGTGACTCCAGTTGGTCAGTAGCTTTCTTGCCAATTACTTTATTGGTTGGTAACAAGTTGTTATCCTGTATTGATTGTGTGTACGTGCAGGAAAAGTTGTGTGAGAGAGAAAAATGAAAACTATCTAACAGTGTAAAAACAGTTTATCCAGGTGCTAGTTGTTTTTCACCCAGGAATAGATTGTTATGTTAAGAAACTGCTCACACCAGCATTGCTTTCACATGGGAACTTGTAAAGGGCTAGCTTCCCTTAGAAGAAATGACAGGCTAGCCAGGGCAGCCCTGGTTTTATAAGGCTTTTCTTTATAGTTTTTTTTACCTTACTGCAGCAATCAGATTCTGGTCTAGAAAGCCATTTAAAAGCTCAAATGCTCTCCTGAAAACCAGTGTCTGAAAATAGCTGATCAGTAGCCTTGCTTTAGGCAGGGAGTTTTCAAAATCTGCTTTATATGCTGTAGGAAGTAGACTGAAAAGCATTAAATATGCAGTTGGATATTCCATTGCACTGTATGTCACATTTGCTTTTGACAGTTCAGATTATTTTAATCTTTACCAAGTCCACAGTTCATTACTGGTGATGTGTACAGGGGATCTGGCAAGCATCACAGATCTGGTTTTATCTGATCCCTTCAGTGTCTTCTTACTTGTTTGGTTCGGTCTTTATCTTTGCAGAAGCAATTAGATCACACATGAGAAAAGCAAGTAAAAACACTAATCTTTCTGAAGTGTATGTCAATGGTAATATCAGGAATAACTTAAAAATGGGTGTGGTTAGTTGTTGTCACAATTAACTTTTTAATTTACTTTTCCTGCTGTCTGTTATCCTAAAAAGTACTTTCCAAATTGATCAAGCACTGAAGAATCCTTCATACTTTTAAGCTTTGAATTGTATCAGTTGGGTTACAAAGGGTATGGTTTTAAATCTGATTGTGTCAATACAAAACTTGATGTATTTTGATAATCCCTCTTCCCTTTCCCTCTTAGTTTTAGGTTAAGAGTTTGAATGCAAAATTTGATTAAGTAGTTTGATTTTTTTCCCCTTGATTACTTCTATATAGCACAGTTATAGAAGCCTGATTTCAAAGGAGGCTACCTTTTCCAGTTATGAGGGTAGTAATTAATAATAATAGGAAAAGTATCTCTTTAACAGCTAGTCATAACTCCATTATTTTGAGATAATTTTCTGTATTTAAAAGCAATTCTTTTCCACAACTGCAAAAGATTTGACTGAATGTAAAACTGTAAAGGAAAAGAAGAATATCTACTACTTAACCTGTATTAGCCTTAAATGACACGTATAATTTATATAAAATGTCATAAACTTGTGGTTAGTTTAGTAGGTACTTCAACGTAATATACTATAATAAATACTATAGTCAACTATTGTGTTACTTCAATGTGATGCAGTCTAATATAATAAATAATATGATATAATAGATAATTAATGTAATATACAATATAATATACAATATAATGTAATATAATGTAATATGATATAATCAATGTAATATAAATGTTAGCATTATTTCATGTGCTGGTGAATACATGGCTTGTTATTTGATTGATTCTGTTTCTTTTAGTGTAGGCTAAGTAGCACACAAGTGTGGGGTTTCCTGTATTTCAGTGCAGCTTGCATCGTGCACCATATGTGACAATGTCCATTCACCTCTTGGTTCCAGATCTTGTATCAACTCCTTGTTCATGATACAAATCTTCTTTCCTAGGCACTGTGAATCCTACCAAATGTTGTTGTCCTTTTGCACTAAAAATGGCAGCCTGTCAGCTTCTCCTGGAGATAACCACATTCCTTCGAGAGACCTTTCCCTACATGCCCAGACCACGGATGGAGCCCCTTGTGGTAAGTGCACCACACACACACTGGAGAGGGCTTTGCCCACAGAATCACAGACTCCAGGCTCTGGTGAGAGGCAGGGTGGAGTAAAAACTCCAGTGGATCTCTGCAGGGAGAAAGGAGCCATTGTGTGGTGAATAGGAGATGGTCAGGGTACATGAAATGGGTTGATTAAGAAGGTACGACCAAGGAAGCACAACATGTGCTGCTGGAAGTTAAAGAAAGTTTCTAAAGAGAGTAGAGGGATTGAGAAAAAAAGGGTGGGGGACTTGGGAAGTGTGGGAGGTAGTCTATAGGAACAGAGCCAGTGGCCAGGGATTGGAACAAGGCAGTGTGGGGAGGGGAACAGAAGGTTTGCAGAGAATTTGCCAGAGCTTTAAAGCTGCAGATTGGTTTGGGCTAGACCCAGAGAATTGCAGGGAGAATGGAAAGAAAGGAAAGAGATGGCGACAAAGAAGCAAAGAAAGAAAAAAAAAAAAAACCTCCATGAGACTCAGGCACAGCCAAATTCTGGCATAAACAATAACCTGAACAACTGGTTAGGTGACAACTAATGCTGTGAATAGCAGAACACGTGAAAACTGATTTTCAGTGATCCGTTCTTGTGTGGATTTTCTTATGTCTAATACTGTGGTTTGACATTACCTTTAGCCTGTTGTTTCAGAAACACACATGCACACAGTCATCTGTTGACAAGTTGAGTTGACAGTGGCCCTCAGCTTCAGGGGTGGTTAGCATGGAATGAGATGAGAGTTGAGTGGTTGACATGGTTTCAGCTTTTAAGCCAAATTTCTTTAAGAAATCAGGATAAAAATTATAAAGAAAAAACGAGAAGTTAAATTTCCATGAAGGATTTAGCCCTACTATCCTGGTTTCTGTTAATGACAGATCAAATTTTAGTCATGGCAATTGTACTTGACAGGCTGATTTATCTGGATAGTACTGTAATTGGGTTCTGAAAATTATTCCAAAGGCTGTAGATGACCTCTGATGAAGTGGCTCAGCCCCAAGGTATGCAAGAAGGACAATTTTCAAAAGTAATAAATAAAGCAAAATCCTCTTTAAATACATTGGTGGTATTACAACATAATAAATGACTGCATCCACACCCAGGATAATACCATGGTTTAGAATTCATGTCATTAAGTAGTTAGACTTGGAACTAGGAATATATTGGATAATGAAGGTCAGCAGAAATTAGTGCTTTTATGTGAGCTAGAAGTGCAACTGGTTAATTGTTTTCTAGACTTGTATATGGGAGACAAGGAGAGGAATTACTCTGTGAGCTATAGGTGAAAGAAACCTTAAGGGCACATTATGCAAGAGTCTGTAAGATAAAATGGCCATAGCTTCTTACTTTGTACAGAGGAAAAAAAAAGAGGCAACAATAATCCAGATTAAAATATTAAGTCTGTATTTTTGGAGTGATGCTTCCTTTCCAAGAAGATCAGGTACATAATGTTATGATCCATATAGCTGGAATTTGAGTAGAGCAAATCTCACTTCCACTGGTGTTTGTAGACATACCTGTTCCATAGATAGGAGCACAGCCTTGGAAGCCTTGAAGAACTGAAACATTTGCAACTTTGGAACTAGTTTAACTACCAAGAGAGCAGCCAGACTTCCCACGACTATGGGCTGAGTGAGGGTGACAGCCCTGACTGAAGTTTCATCCAAAGCCCTTTACTGATCATGGAGCAGACACAAGCTCATTTAGCTCACAGCTGGAGCCATTCCAAAGCCACTTGGATGTATTCTTGTGTCACCCACTCTGAGTGACCCTGACTTGGCAGGGGGGTTGGACTAGATGATCTCCAGAGATCCCTTCCAATCCTAATAATTCTGTGACTGGTAACTCTTCCATCCTGGCAGGTGGCTCAGCCTGCTGCAAGGCCAAAGAGCAATTGGTTTGTGTGTGATTAAAATAAACCCCATCTGAAGCAGTTCTTCCTGAAGCTTCTCCAGTTGCAGTGGGAGCTCATACTGCTGGCACATCTGTGTGGTCTCCATTCTGCTGCAGGATCTGGAGAGCTGCAGGCTGCGTCTGGATCCTGAGATGGACCGACACAGGTATGAGAGAAAGATCAGCTTTGCTGGGGTTCTGGATGAAAATGAAGATTCAAAGGATTCCCTACACAGCAGCAGCCACACCCTCAAATCTGAGGCTGGCTTCGAGGAGAAAAAAGGTTGGTCAGAACAATAAGGCTTTTTTTTGTATTCTCAGGGCTTGTGAAGTGGCGCTTGGTTTTGTGTTTTCATTTGCATAGACTGTGTTAAAAAGCAGGCAGCCATGGAGTCACGTGGCTTTAAATCATTTCCGAGACGCTTTTGGCCTTCAGGGTTCAATATAATGAATGTGAGAAGCAAAGATGTTAAATTTTATAAAACAGTGCTATGACTGAAATCGATCTAAAGCTTTGCACAATTGCTAAAAAGGAGCAAGCCTTGTTTGAAACTGTCTCTTAGTGGGATGCTGAGAGAAGCATCACTATTTGATTCACTGTAAAAATAAAGATCAAAAGTGGTGTTTGTTTTTTTCTGATCACAGTTTTTCACTTTGGGGAAATCACAGATAGAAGGGAAGATTGGTATTTTTCTGTGGAAAATCTGTACTGGTTTGAAAGTCATGGCATCGCAACAAATTAGTGTGATTGGTCTCTTGAATTCTTTGCTACCACATGCAAAACACACTGTGTGGCTTTTGATGGCTAGCAGGTTGATGTTGCCAACATCCTCTATATACTGTACAAGCAGACTTCAAGCTCACTGTGTTTGCTGAGAATAGCAGATCGTTTCCATTCTTGAGCCATCTCATGCAAGACTCCCATTCTGTCTGCTGGTACAAGTGTTGCAATACAATATAGTCATTGTGTGTGTTTGCAATTAGAGACTAAACTGCCAGATGCCTCTAGGTGACCTTCTAACAACTTTCCTAGAACTATTTACATTCTGTCTCCTAGTAGCAATTCATAGGTGCAGGAATTTGAATGGTAATTTTGATGGTTGCTTGAAAAGGATTAATGTTTAATGATTGTTTCAGAATAGTGAGGTTGTGGCTGCTTTTCCTCTCAGAACTGTAATGTCTATTAATGATTCAGAGGAGCTTTTATTGACTTCCACGGGCTTTGGATAAAGTTTGTGTTGTCTTCAGCTGTGACCTTGTCACAATTACTAGAGAAAATATTAGAAATGCTTCCAAGACTTATGTGGTGTAAAACTTTCTCCGGAACTGTTTGTGTCCAGTGGGCCAGTTACTTCTGTGCAGACAGAGGGGTACCCAGCTAAGAAAGGTGAGCTGGATAAATTGATGCTCAACTTCATTTTGTCTTGAAAAACATACAGCCTTATGGTCTGTCTGATAGTCTGAGATGATAAGATGGAGATAAGTGGCTCTACCTATTTAGGGGAGAAGAAGTTTGGGTTGGGATTAGGTTTTTTTTTGAGGATAGTTACGACAATTGCTTGGAACCATTTTTAAGCTTTTCAAGGAACAGTCCTGCCCACTGGAATGTTACCTGAGTGGGAGAATACCTTCAAGCAGGCAGTCCTGCTGGAAAATGCTGGTGGAAAGTCTCTAACTATCCTCTTTTTCTTCAAGACCATGCAGACGTAGCTTTTCCTTTTCATATTACTGTGCTACAGGCGTAATGTATTTTTGCAAAGATTATATTGACTTTCTGCACCCTTTTCTCCATTAAACTACATTGTCCTGCAGTTTTGAGTTTGCTTTCCATTTTCCCTTTTCCCTAAGCTGTCATGTAGGTTTCCTTTCCTAAAGCTGCCTCTTTACTGCATTTTAGACAAGGGGAAAGTGACTGTGGTAGGAAGGTTGAATCCTAATATACCGTAGCAAAAATGTAATTCCAGTATTTTAGAAGCTTAATAAATGCAAGGCAATGTTATATTTTAAAATTACAATAATTATGTTCTTTTCTTTGGCCACAGCACATTCTTCTGGGAATCCACCTGGGCCAAACACTACAGATGCAGAGGCATCTTTCGTAATCTACACTTTTCTAGACAAGAAAACATTGTTGTGTGAATGTAACTAAATTTTGATTGCCTGCAGTGAGAGGTTTCTTTATCTCAAACTCTGTGATGAGTGCTAATCTGTTTCCCTTCATTTTTCTGGAATGTTAAAAGCTTTGCTCTCATTGCTCCCCCCAGGCATGGCTTAGCAGCTACCCAAAAGCCACGAGTTTACTGTGTAGCATCTGCTCCAGGTAGGTCTGAAACGCAGACACTACAGCCAGGTAGATGCAGGCTCTCAGATGATCGCATGTACTCTTTGGGTGCCGAAATGGGATTCTGCAGACTTCATGAAATGCAGTTACATGTGCTTAAGCAGTTTGGGGTTCGTGGAGCTGATCTGAACATTATTCAGGCAGTAGGGACTGCTGAGGAACTCAGCACGGTCACTTGGAGGGAGATTCTTTGGTCAATCAACAGTGGTTTGCCAACTGATTCGTGAGGACTGAGGGGCAGCTCCCAAAATGTATCCAGCTGTCTTTGAGCAGGATGCTAGCCACTGGAAATGGGAGTGGGAATTCCATTCTGGAGGAGCTGGGGGCAATCTCAGGCGTAAAGGTGTGTTTGCTTTATCCTGAAGCCAAAATACAATTCTATTTAAATGTTTTGCTTCCCCATAGTATCCAAAAAGCTCTGTGCTGTTCATTCCCAACCACACACCGAAGGTAATTGATCACACGTGGCCTTGCCTGGTTAGATCTGCAGTAAAATGACTGAGTGTTGCAACATTTGGACTGACATACTGCCATGTACTGCCTTTGAACTAAGAGGAGAATGAAAGTGCAAACAGTTGGTGCTTTAAACATTGAACCATTCCATGTCTGTGCTCATCAAAAATGCAGAGTGTCAATGGATGTTGTTGGTGCCTGAAAGCTGCTGATTTGTCTGAAGGAGAAGATCTACGTGCTTCTGTTTCCTCTAAAGCATTCTAATGATGAAGAGTAACATGCAGAGACACGGATTTATGCAAACCTTGCTTCAAAGAAGCCTTGTGTGCTAGCCTCATGGAGCAGACTCCCCTCTTGCAGTCACACATGCTGTATAAATAAGTCATTGATCCTACTGCAGAGCTCAGGGAGGTTTACAGAATCCAGGCCCATTGGGAAAATAGGTTTGTCCAAGGTGCCTTGTTCATGCTTGGGATTCAGCCAGCAAGAGGTGATGCTGCACTAGTATAAACTCTAAGGACTGGCAAAGGAAGCTGCACTTTACAGCCATTGGGCAGATCCTGCTTCCTGGCAGGAATTGATTCAAATTGGTGTGAATTGTAGGGTTTTGTTGTCCACTTTTTGGGTTTCTGTTAGTGCAGACGACTCTACTTGCTGGTGGTTGAACAAGGGCTAATTCCAAATACAGACAAGGCCTGAGGTGATGTACCAGATCTCCAGGATATGAAGTGTTGGGCACATTTTTGTGAAGCATCTTTGCTCCCTGATTGATCGAGCTGCATTGGCATTGGCTTTGGAGGGAGCCTCTGATCCCGCAATTCCTTGGCAGAAGATGCTGCAATACAGACTGGCAGCAAAGGGCTGGGAGGGTGGGGAGGGCCAGGATCTCTTTCTTTTTTAAACGGGGAAAAATTAAGGGGAAAAAAGTCCTCTTTTATTCTTTTAATACAGTTCCCAGCAGGAAGATCAGGATAGGAGGCTCCCGCTTGCTCCAGATTAAAGGAACCCGCAGTTTCCGGGTGAAGAAGGGGGGTTCCCTTTCCAGCATTCGCCGGGCCGGCAGCCTAAAGAGCACCAAGTTATCACGGCAGGACTCAGAGTCTGAGAATGAGGAGCTGCAGCTGTCCCACAGCAGGGACACTGTCACTGATATAGGTAACTTAGATGAGCGGGTGGAAAGGGAGGGGACAATAGGAAGGACCTTAAACTCTTGATGTGGTTGCAGCAGAGCTAGAATTGACAAGAGATCCCCCACCTCTGCAGGCTAGGAAAAATCTAGAGCTCTCTTCAGGGGCTGCCTGGACTAGGGCCTGGGAGGAGCACGGTACAAATCCTGGGTGCAGTGTCAGCTCCATGCACAGATTGTCAGTTCAGCACCGTGTTGGAGCATGAGCTCTTAGAATGCTGGCCTGCCAGCTAAATGCTTGCTGTCTGTAGGGTAGCACATGCACCTGTGTATATGCACATACACACACCCCTAAATCATAGGATATCATGAATGCATGAGGTCATATATATATATGTGATATTTTAGTGTCCATAGCAACAGATTGGCTATACGTGTGTGTGTGTATATATAAATATATATATGAACACATATATATTTAGGCATGTACTTCATATTCTGTGTTGGATATGAGGTCATAAGCATGTCAGGTGACATGTAAAACATGTATTCCTATCTGCAGAGCATAACATTCACATGCTGCATACTATATTTCTACATACTGGCAAATACATCTATTTTTGTGGCTTACAGCTGCTTTTCCTTAGTATTTAAAAGATGGATGTCCATACATTTATCTTATGGAAACAAGATGTGCATCCTACTCTGTGACATCTCCATCACAGTTGAATTAAAGGGCTTCCCTTCGCTATTGGTGTTAGCTGTGGATACATTTGGAGCTGGAATAACCTCCCAAGTTTAACAGTCATTTTTATGATGCCCAAAAGATGCTTCAGTTGGAGGACATGGAGAGTGGGATTGTCAATTCTGTAAACTTTGACGAGTCACAGTCCACTTAAAGAAGAGAAAAAGGGTAAACCAAAAGTCATCTCCAGCCAACTCTTAATACCATTAGTATTAGTTTTGTAGGAGGCCCATAGGGTATGAAGTGGTTAGGGGAAACACAGGGATCAGTGAAATTCTCAGGGAAATCTCTCCCTTGGCTGAGTTCTGAAGTGTTCTAGTGTGCTAGAATCAGGATTTTTTTCCCCTTTCATCCCCATGACATTAGCAGTTTCTATGGGCAATTAGCAGGGACTTTTCCTGTGGCATTTCCAGTTGGATGCCACTTCTGGTTGGATTTTTGTTGACATTTTTAACCACAGAGCCCAGTCAATGCAGATCACTAAACCAACCATTTGCAGCATCTGAATGGTGCAAAGACTTTCTTTATGATTGTTTTGGATTATCCATTTCCCTTCCATTAAAGAAAAAAAATGGAGGGGCAAATGTTTGCTACTGACAAGATGGCCTATGGGTCAGGTCCAAATAGTTCTTGTAAGTGTTGAGCCAGCACCAGACTGGGGAGGGAGGTCCAAACGCAGTCTTTCCAGTGTGACACATTCTGTGTACTCTCATCTGTTCCCACAAGGCTGGCCTGGCTTACAAGTGCTGTCCCTAGTCTTAAAGCACATAGGGAGCAATAAAAACAACAACCTTTTGGGTATTTTTCTTTTGAAGAAGGGAGCCCCTGGAGTGCGAGCGAGCCCAGCATTGAACCTGAGGTCCTGAGCAGCACAGGCATGGAGGAGAACTATCACCGCAACATGTCGTGGCTGCACGTAAGTACAGGCTGCCAGCAGTGCTCTCAAGGATGGCATTTTCGATAGAAAAACCTTTGTCTGGTGATAACCAGGTCACAGTTTGTGCTTTTTCCGTAAAGGATCTCGAGTGTAAGTAAGCTGCGATCTTTGGAAATTGTGTGCTTGCCATTTCTAAAATGCACTTAAATCCCCTTCTCTCTAGTTCATATATTTTTTTTTTTTTCTCCCTAGGTGTGCAGGGACAGCCAATCTACCTCAGCTGAAAAATACATTAGCTCAGTACCTTATCTCCAGCATGGCCAGCAGTGTGTATTTCAGAATGGGCAACAGTGCGAGCTGGTTTCCTGGCTTCAGGAAGTGGCATTTTAGAAGCTGCTCATGTAAACCAACAGAGCCTTAAGTAGTTTCGACTCTGTCCAACAGATGAGGAGTGCCACAGTGCAGATGTGGTTTGGTCATGCAGGGTCTAAGGCATCCCTTTGGGCAATCTCTGTGCCTGTGATTTAGACTTGCCCCGAGTCAGTTGGGCAAGTCTGCATTGCTGTGCAGTGCTTGATGGTGTCCTGTGAAAGCACAGACATTGGACACATCTGCATTGCTGTGCAGTGTTTGATGGTGTCCTGTGAGAGCACAGACATTGGACACATCTGCATTGCTGTGCAGTGTTTGATGGTGTCCTGTGTGAGCACAGACGCTTTCAACTTCTGAGCTGCCTTTGGGAAAGACAGCTGTCAATACTGATTTGATATCTTCATTTTTTTTCCCCAGGTATTTCACATAGACTGCTCTCAACTGCCTCATTCCTATGGGGTGTGGGCAAGAACAGGCTTAATCTAATACTTCGATGTCAGAACCAATTCTTGGTAGTTGTCTTTTTTAGATGAGGCTGGCAGGGCAGGGAACTTGAATGCCATGTCTTCCAATCTAGTGCCTCAATCCCTGGACTACCCTGCTTTCTGCCACTACTCTAGTGCTCTTGGTGATGATTACAACTTATTTGGAAATTCCAAATGCGTATGAGTATGTTAGACATATGTGTATGTATTAAATGCTGCATCACTAGAGGATAAGGGAATTTCCCTAGTCAGCAGCTTAAGATAAATCATGGTGCCCTTGCTCAGTGTGGGAGGATGCATGAACTCATGAATTCTGAAAGAAACTTGAGATGTCTGTCTCCCTTTGCATGTGGTTAGCTTGAATAGAAGAAAGGAAAATTTGAAAAATCACCAGTTAATGTACAGTTGATGACACACAAGTACCAATATTACATGACAATGCTTTTTTTTTTTCGTTTGTCAGAAAGAAGGTGCAGGTAGATGGTCACTAAAACAACAGGCAAAACAAAAGCCTGCTTTACTTAGTCATCACAAGCAAACAACTCAAAAGGATCCCTGGTTCTGATTGCTGCTATGAAGGCACCAGCATTTCCTTTACTTGTCCTTTAGGGAGCCTGGAGCTTGGTGTCCTTGCTCTGTGTCAGTGTACCATTACAGCAATTTATGGGTGGACCAAAGGCTGGTAGAAGCTCTACAATGCTGCGATACAATTTGCACATTGATACAAATATTGAGTTGTTCTTTATTGACCCTGAAATGATAGGAGGCCAGAACAAGGAGGCAAACACAGGAATCCCACAAACATTACCCAGATTTGTTTTAGGTTAAGCTCCTGTCATTTTTAGAAGCTTAAATATTTTAAGGTTAAGAATGGTGTGGCAGCCTGGAGAGAGAGCCAGCAGACTGCAGCTGCACAGACATAGGCACAGGGGATGGAAAATTGGGATAGCTTCCTTCTGGTAGTACTGGGTACTTCTGCACTGGATTGTGGGGCAGAGAGAAAGATTCATAAAGGCCTCTTAAGACCTACAGTGTGAATGGCTTGGAGATTCCTGTGTGATTTCCTCAGAGTGCTAATAAGAGGCTGGGTTTGTGTGTAACGTGAAGATCAATGTATAAAGAGCTGCTGGGCTGAGCTTTGCTCCTCTGGCAAGGAGTTACCATCTGAGTTACACCAGAGTGGTCACTTAAGTGTGGACTGGCCAAGGCTGTCTTTAATTGAGTAGCTTAGGGACTAATACCAGTGTTTCTGCAGCAAAGTAGGGCTCGGAATAGCTAAATTCCAAAGTATTTACCTGATTTTTAGGTAAGTTTTACTACTGCTTGCTGCTATATGGCAACACTAGTAGAAATAGCAACTGAGACAGCTACCGTAGGTCTGGGCTGGATGGGTCTACCCAATGACATGCAGAGCAACTGACACAGCTTGTCTCTGCTTGAGAGCATACTGAGGTATTTCCCTTTGCACTCTTTGAAGGAAGCTAACCCTTAAACATGGTGGGTTTGCAGCTTTAATAACAGTTGGCTTACTGACTGTTTCCAGTCCAAGCTCTCACCCCAGAGTGGTGATACAATAGCTTTTCTGCAAACTGAGAGGATGCTGTTTTCCTCAGCCTTAACCTTGCCACCAGCTGAATATACGCATCTATAGCAGCTCTGTTTCTTTGCTTTGTTAGCACTAATGTTTCTTTAGCCATGCCCAGCCAGTTTGCAGACCTCTTGCAAGTATGAAGCCCTACACAGACAAATACCTTTTTAAAGCTGTATTGAGCTTCACACCTCCCTAGCTAGGCTGAGGAAAAGTTGGCTTGACTGTCCCAATCGCTGCCTGTGTGGCTCCATTTTCCATAGGTAACTATTTCTATTTTAATTTCCAGGTTATGATCCTATTATGCAACCAGCAAAGTTTCATATGTACGCACATTGACTACTGTCACCCACACTGCTACCTGCACCACAGCCGCTCCTGCGCTCGCCTCGTCCGGGCCATCAAGCTGCTCTATGGAGACACAGTGGACTCCCTGAGGGAAAACAGCACTTTGAACAACGTGGCAAGAGGCAAAAAACAAAAGGAAGTGAGTGAATGGAAAAAGCAGAGTGTTTTAGGGTTTGTCCAGACACGTCATTGTTGCCTTTGAAAACTGTGTGATGTGCTCATACAGTTCTTTCCATGACAAAATGAATACAGCTTTTCCTAAGCTTAGCTTTGCTGTAAAAAAACCCCCAGCAATTAAGTCATTCAGCATTAAGTAAGGAATGTCATCTGTACTAATTGGGGTGAATCTTAGTTGCTGACAAGGTCATTTAAAAAGCTTACAATTTGACTTCAATTTTAGTGCTCTTTTGTGGCCTCTACTTACTGCCCTATGGATTCTGTCTCTCTTTGTTCATGTTTTTTCTTGTCTGTTAGTAAGAATCACTCTTGAAATTCTTGTAAAATCTTGCGTAGTTTCTTTCTTTTAGGTCTGAGCTCTCAGCTGTTCCAATAATTGTATACATTAGTCTTTAACATTTGTCTCCTTTTAATGACCATTTCATCAGGATATTCAGACAACTTTGTGCCTCTTTATATGTAAAAGTGTACTTTTAACTTCAGTGGAAATACATTTCTGCTTTCAGGAAAGTGCCCAGCCAGGCACCAACTGAATAGCGTCAACAGTTAAACCACAGCAGTTTAGCAGACTGCAGTTATCCTGAATAATTGTAATGGCAGAGCCATTCCACTGCCTTGCAATAACATTGAAAAGAAAAGTGTTCATGAAACTGCCATGAAGGTTTCAGCTGGGTAAAGAGGCTGTCATCCCTGCAAGTGGCATACGAAGGGGAAGAATTCATTATGTTTCTTCATCAACCAGGAGATTGTTTGTTTCCTGTCAAGTTAGAAAATTGAGGGAAATTTTCATGGAAGAAAGCACAGAGCAGGTGAAACAGAAGCTAATGTTTCTGCTTTCCTGGGAACTGCAAACCCCACATTTTTCCTGTATCACAGAAAAGCATGAGCTATTTGGAAAGAGAGGCAGTCATTTCCTCTGCAGAAGGCAAGAGATCAGTAGCTGGTATGTTTCATGAAAGTTAGCAAAAGAACTGTGTGTTTCTGTGGATTGTTTCATCTCCAGCTTTGAATTGCAAAACAGAGATATGCATTTCATCACACATCAAAGCCTTTAAGAAACAGCAGGAAAAAAAAAGTTTGAGAGGCAGTGAGGTCTCCTACAAACACGTGCAGGGTGTTTGCACAGACCTCACTTCCATAGAGCAATTGGCAATCTTTGCTTTTTTCATAGTCCAAGAAAGATATGGAAGTGTGTCCAGAGAAGGGAATGGAGCTGAGGAAGGGGCTGGAGCACCAGGAGTAGCTGAGGGAGTTGGGGGAGCTCAGCCTGGAGAAGAGGAGGCTCAGGGGGGACTTTCTCAGTCTCCACAGCTCTCTGACAGGAGGGTGCAGCCGGGTGGATGTTGAACTTTGCTCCCTGGAAACAAGGGACATGACTGAGAGGAAATGCCCTCAGGGCCACTTCAGTTGCACCAGGGGAGGTTTCGATTGACTATTAGGAAATAACTTCTCTGAATGGTTTGTCCAGCCCTGGCACAGGCTGCCCAGTGAGGCCATGGAGTCACCATCCCTGGAGGACTTCAAAGAAAGTAAGGATGTGGCACTTGGGGACATGATTTAGTGGTGGACTTGGCAGCATTAGACTGCTGGTTTGACTTGATGATTTTAGAGATCTTTTCCCGCATGATAGAATGATCTGTGATTATGTGAGAGGAATCATTCTGTACACTGAACACTTCCATTGGTAATTTTTTTGGAGGGAAGCTGTAGACTTTTTGCCTCTAACCTACTTAACTAAATACATGGGTGTGCCACCAATGAAGATTACACAGAGAACATTCATATTCTTCGTTTGGTTTACTGTCTTCTGCCTTAAGATTTTATTGGGAAAAGCATTGTTAAAAATAGAAGAAAATTGGATGAAATGTGTTGTCTCACTGATACTAGGCCTGTTGCCAGCAAAGAAGTCTTTGTGCTACTGCTCTGGTACTAGATGGTTTCTAGTATATGGAAATGCCTTTTGTACGTAATCTCCTTTTCCACATTTTGAGAAATAGAAAAGTGAACTCCACTTTCTTTTTATTTCCTTCCAGTGCTCAGACAAGTCATGCTTGAGAACTCCTTCTCTTAAAAAGAGAGTGATCGATATCAACTTGGAAGGGAAGAAGGACTCTGGAATGCTAAAATACATCAGGAATCAGGTATTGATTAGGCCATATGTTAGTTAGGGAGGCAGACATATAGCTGCCAGGTTAAAATGCAACAAGAAGGAAAATATATATGGATCTCTAAGCCCATGTGAAGAACTGTTCCTGAATATCAATCAGTTCAGCCCTACATCTTTTCCCAGTCTGAGTAATTCTAAATTTAAACCTTAAATTTAAAGCCTTTAAACATTTAGGTCCATTAAATCACAGTCTGCATCTCTGGCTTTCCATAGTGACATATGCACCAGAGCTGAGGATACAAAAACCCAAAGAATTCACAGATATGTTTAACTGCAGCCTCTCAGTTTACAGTATTTTTTTTCTTTGTTCTTACTTGTTCAAATTTCCTGAAGAAGTAACAGATTCTTCATAAGCCTATTCTTAGTGAGAGCTTAATGGACCTGTATTGCTGGTTGTGCACCACTTTGGGAGAGTTTGGCTTTCCTTCTGTCCTATTTTTTGGTGTTTTGATGTGAGGGACATGTAAAAGACTCTAGGAACTAGCTTGGAAACACTGCCGTTTTAGTGTGGCTGAAAGCCACATCCCCTCTACGGAGCATTGTCTGAAATGGATGAGCCCAGAACTTATTGGTGGGTATTATAAATGTACGGAGCCAATTTTTCCAATTAAATAAAAATCAGTTTATTTGATGGCAAGTTTGGCAGAAATTCTGGACAAAAAGCCACAATGCAGGGATACAGCTCTGAACCCGGGTATCGGCAGCTGGGTGACAGGCAATCTGACAGGGTGTCAGAATAGCTCTGTTCACCTCGATGTCTCGGAATGGGGAGCTTATATACAGTTTATTTTGCTGGGGGCAACACTGTATTCAAAGTCTAAAAGTCTTAAGATATTTAATTTGGGTCTTGGGTTGTCCCAGCGAGAAACAATGCTCTTCCGAGGAGATGATGAATTATTGATGAAATTTTATCTGTGTCCAGGAAGGGGGTGATGTTCCTGAGATGTTGCATATCTTCATCAGATAGCTTATCAGGGTGCTAATGGCCAGGTGGTTCCTCTTGAGATGGCCATCTCCCGTTCAGCCATGGCTTTAGTCTTGGTGATTTCTTCCTGGAAATCTACTCAGCTAAAGGAGCCACACATTCTTACGGGAACTCGCCCTTCCAGAGAGTGTGGTCTCGACATGTTTTGGTTTGATACAAAAGTATACATTTATATCTTACACATGCATTTCTAATATTGAATGATTATATAAACTTCATAGGCACGAATTAAACACATATTTAGAACAGTGGGTAATTTGCAGACCAAAACCAGGGAGAAAATCACTGAGTGTGTGAAAATCACACAGTGTTCTTCCCTGTGTGCAGTTTGCTCAGCCCTAAGGCACGGCTTGGTTTGTTGCAGGTGATGAGCCTGTCCCCCGCCCCTTTGTCACTGCTGATCAAGGCGGCTCCCATCCTCACCGAGGAGATGTACGGGGACATCCAGCCCGCGGCCTGGGAGCTCCTGCTCAGCGTGGATGAGCACATGGCTGGGGCAGCAGGTGAGGCTACCAGAACACTTAGGATGGCTGCCGTGCCTGCACAACTCACAGGACTTGGCAGTCTTGTAGTGGAGGGATCTGAATGGTTTCCTGGGGGCTGTTTGGTTTTCGTTGATCTTTGTGCACTCTGTGGAAAAGAGGTGGTCAGAAGGATCAGGAGGGCACTCTCTCTGAGGCCCTGGATGTGGTGGATGTTTGGAGAATATCAAAATTAGTATTTGTATTCAACTGGGTTTGTAGGCAGAGGAAACATCATGAGTCAGTCTGTCCAGAGTCTACTGAAGCATTCTGTGGAAATGTTAGTACCAGCTGAGAGCTCATACCAAAACTGACACAGGGAATGAGGGTGAAACTGTCATAGCTCCTGTCATGCTGTAAGGAAAATCCTCATGTTGCCTGGAAACAGCAGCATTGCTCATTAAGTACTGGTATTGTATGGTACTATCTAAATTTCCCATTTCCAGTAGGTTTTAAAGTATACAGATGATTGCTGATGACACATAGTTGAGAGGCATCTTTAAGACAGATGATTAGGACATCATATACCTGTGAAAGTAGTACTTTGAAATTCTGCACATGGAATGAAATTTATCACAATAAAATATAAAATCATATGTGTTGTTGCAAAGTAGTAATAAGACTCTTTTCTGCTGTGAGCTTGGATCTTCTCCCATGGAAATGATCAAGGTTCAGAGTTTATCCCTTGGCCAAAAGATGACTGACCTGATGACCAGCTGTGGAAAAATAAACAGTCAGGATGTGTCAGAAGAGGTATTTCATTAGTGATTCAAAGTATTAATGCTACTGTAAAGCATGATGTGCAATTAGCTAGAACACAGCACTTTAAATGCACAGTTTTGGTGACTGAAGTAAGATATTTATGTGTAACAGATGCTGTTAGCACAGCAGGAAGAATGAAGAGCCTATATGATATATAGGATATTTATTTAATGGATTCAGATGAAGACTGAGAGGGGATATCTTTACTTTTCATAATGACAGAAGATCAGACAAAGAGGATTATTTAATTGTTATTTGAGTAAATATTATTTATTAAATATTTAATAATGATTTGTTAGAGTAGAATGAAGATGAGTAATAACTTTCTATGACTTCTTTCGTGTGGAAAACAGATTTCTAACCACCAGAAAAGAAAGCAAAAGCCTTTTGGTTTAAGAGCTTGTGAAAGCGATTTGATGATGTGACTCAGGAGGTCCTGTCTAGTCCTGCTGTCCTGTCCTAACACTCCTGGTCAGTGTGTGCTAATATGAGATGAACAGAAATCATGAGCCACAGCCTCAGAAACTGTGAACATCCCTCACACACAATACACAGTTTACTTAAATAAAGCATAAATTAATTGAATTTGTTTGTAAACCAATCCCCCACAACTTTCAAATTCTACCTTTCTCCTCCCCTGCTGTGCAAGGGAATGGCTGAAAGATTTCCTCCTTTCACAGGTTTGCATACCCATGGGGCAGTCAGAGGTGTTCTTTCACTGAAGATTGAGTTACAGACATTTTTATCAAAAGCTGTTAACAGTGCAAGAGCTCTGAAGTGCTCCTCGAACATCATTCCCCTTTCCATCACATTTCAATCCAGTACACCAGGCCTTTATTTTCCACAGCTAACAATGAATTCTGCCTTGAAGTACAAGGTTTGGCACCCCTCCTCAGGTTCTTTAGGTTTCTCTCACTTCAGTCTACTCCACCAGTGCACAGAACATCTCACAGGTCTTTCTGTGCTCTCCCTTCAACCTTTGCCTTTCCCAGGTCAAGTGTGTAGACAGGAAGAGAAAAGGGCAAAGTAAAGAGAAATAATCTGCCTGATGCACTACTCCTTTCCCTGCTTCAAGTCCCTTTCTGAGGGAATAATTTTGGATACTTTTTAAACTCTATGATCTTAGAAGTCCTTTTCAACATCAATGATTGTATGATACTAATAAAAAATTTGCATGGGTCACAGGGAATGGAACGAAGCTTTGCTGCTCTTCCTGAGCAGCCTCTGAAATACACCTTCCTTCTCCCTTTCCTGAAGGGAAGATTAAAATACATTTGAGGGTGTGTAGTAGCTTTTTTTTTAGTAGCAGGTGAATACAGCCCAAGCATGAATTGCATTCATCGAGGTCAAACCCTGAAAGCCCCCAGTGTTGCTATACAGAAGCAGGGTAAAAACAGAAGCTGGATAAAAAGAATGCCTTGTTAATGTACTACAGCACCATCTGCTGACCTCTCCCAAGGCTCTGTTTCTGTTCTTGGTTGCTTCAGAATGAACTCACACTTCTATACCTGTCCAACTAAGACTTGCTATACTTTGAGAAGATCAGAGAGCAGAAGGAACTTCAAGGTCCCCACAGATTTTGAGCAGCACCAGGAGCCTAGGCAGTCAGAGAGTAGCCTTGTTTTCCTGCAGTGGTCATAAGCACTGTTCTGGGGCCTGGCAGCTGCTGAATAAGCATTGAAGAAAACACACTGGCAAGTGCCTTCTTGCTGCTGTGGAGGAACAGCCACCAAATCTAGAGAAATTGTCTTCAGTCAATTCTGCTCAAAGAAGCCACAGATTCTCTGGCACCACTGAACTCCCACAGCAACACTAACCCCTCTGCTTCTGCCTCCTGCAGTGCCCCTCAGACACCATCTGCATTGATGGGCCTCCATCAGTCTGTATTTTATTAATGTCTGTTTATATTCAAATATGATCCATTGACACAACCATGGGGCAGCTCAGCTCCTGCTACGAATGGAGACGGGAGCTTAGAGAAGTCCCTGCCTTTTGCCCAGGCTTCTGGCAGCAGGCAGTGTAGCTTTATTGGGGTAGCCAGCACCCCAAAACCCACTCTCACTCTCAAGTTATTTAATAATGGCTGCTTTGGTCAATTATATAATAAGTTATTTATTTAATAGAGGCAAAATTAACAGATACAAGATTTTAAACAGACTATTTACTATTCAAAACCCACTCTCACTCTCAAGTTCTTTAATAATAGCTGCTTTGGTCAATTATATAGTGAATTATTTATTTAATAGACACAAAATTAACACACATAAGAGTTTAAACAGACTATTTGCTACACAGGAATGAAACAAGAAGAACTACTAGCAGATAACATACAGTGCACAACAGAATTACCTATATTACTGCTAGAAAAGAAACAGTACAGCTAAAGATCCAATGTATTTACCACCTAACTGATGATGGGTACACATAGAGTCTTTCCTCTCAATTCCCAGGGAAAGTATCTGTGAAGAAGATCCCCTGTACATTTCAGGGAGTGTGTAGGAGACCTCTGTCTCTGTAGAAATTTGTGTAGCTTTTACAGATTGTAAAGCTGTCTCTCAGTCAGGAATTTGTAGCTTATTTCCTCACATCTGGCTTTACACTCAGTTGTTTATTTGGAGTGCTACAGACTGTTACTTACATAGAAGGTTTCGTGTCACTTCTTTAAATGCTTCTTATACA
This sequence comes from Irena cyanogastra, assembly GCA_013397155.1. NCBI lineage: Eukaryota > Metazoa > Chordata > Aves > Passeriformes > Irenidae > Irena > Irena cyanogastra. The sequence goes on along the minus strand of VWZV01017084.1, from coordinate 356,025 downwards.
AAACTACCACAGAGTTCCACTCCAGGCACCAGAGATAATTCACTGCTCCACCTTTGTCTGGCCTGAGTCACCCCAATTCTTCACGGGGGGGAGAAGGATGTCTAGAGCTGTGCACCAGATGGTGGAGAGAGCAGATAAGCTTTTCCATGCCAGGGGGAGTGTCCTGCCTCAGCTGCCATCATGCTGTTTTCCATGGTCCTTTCTCTTGCTGTGTTTTCTCTTGGAGACAGACTGGGATCATTGCATGGAACCCACTTAACTAAAAGCTGGTTTTACCCATGAAAATAGCCAGGTGACTTCCACTGGGGCTCTGTCTCCTGTTCCAGAGCTTCTGTTAAATCAGCCTTGATTAATCAACACAGAAATCACTTGGAAGTGGAACCTTTGAAAGCCAAACTCAGTTAGTCCCTTTACTTCAAGAGATGTTCTTATTTTAAACAAGTCATGGCTGAGAAGATCAAAGGTGTACTTTATTTGAAAAAGCAGCTTTTCCAGAAGAATTTGCAAGCTTCAGCTGGAATGCTGTGTGGCTCCAAAAGGTGGGATCACACATGCTTGGTTTCATGAAGCAATACAGTTTTCTCAGGGCCTGGTAGATTGGTGATCCTATTTATGGAGCCAGGGTGGGCTTTCTTTTGGTGTGGGTTTGTATACCTGCAGTTTTTCTTTGCCAAATGAACACATTCTTGAGAAACACAGGTGATCAGATGTTGTCTCCCTGCAGCTGCCATGTTCCTGCTGTGTGCTGTGAAAGTGCCAGAGGCTGTTTCTGACATGCTGATGTCCGAATTTCATCACCCAGAAACAGTGCAAAGACTGAATGCCATTCTTAAATTTCACACACTCTGGAGGTTCAGATATCAAGTGTGGCCAAGGATGGAAGAGGGAGCACAGCAGATCTTCAAGGTAGATAAGACACATGAAGTTTAATGATGGTATTTACAGCTTGCCTTTTGGGATATATGTGTAATGACAGACTGCCATGAAATTTCCTGAAACTCTGTTTAGGGGGAAAAAATGATTGTAGAAGTCTCACTGGTGGGGGAGGTGATATGAAGAAGTCCTGTATAAAATAGAAAGAATAAAATGGGGACTCAGGTCAGGAGAGATGAGGGAAGATGTGTGTCATACATGGTGTTAGAGTCCAGTGAGATACAGAGGTGAGAAAATTGGCAGAGTTAATTTATGTCTTGGGTACTTGTGCTCATGTTTAATTAACAGTACTGACAATAATAGTTTGCTGTAACAAAATGCCTTTCGTGTGTTTTTTAGATTCCTCCTCCAAGTATAAACTTCACTTTGCCTTCTCCTGTGCTGGGGATGCCATCTGTGCCAATGTTTGACCCTCCCTGGGTCCCTCAGTGCAGTGGGAGTGTGCAGGATCCTATAAACGAAGATCAGTCGGTAAGCAGACATCCTGAGAGTAAGCAGTGTTTTTTTTCTCTGTAGAGGTATGTGGTAATTGAGCCAAAATATGTGGATTAACCTCTGAGATTGTCTTTCCCAGCTGGGAAAAAATCTAGTATAGTCTGTGTAGGACACAGAATTTTCTACATGGCCGTCAAGCTTTTCTGTTTGTTCACTGAGGTACTGTACTGCACCTCAGATCCCTGTGAGAGACACTAACTTAGATCTTAGGAGCATACTGCTGCTCTCTCTCCAAGAGAAGATTTTTTTTCAATAGAGCTGCCTGAGAGACAATTTATTCTGCACTGGTTCACATGGTGTCTGCTGAGAGGAGTTTGCACCAAAGCTTATTGTAGGCTTATTGCCAATAAGTCTCCTGGTAAATCTCTGTTCAGCTGGCACTAGTCTGATTTATATTTAGAAACTGACTTGCTGAACGTCACTGAGGTGAAGTCTTTGTCAGAAAATCTGTGTGCATCTTAACTAACAGCTTCAGGCTGTGTTTCCCCTCTCTTCCCCCCAACAGAAGTCATTTTCTGCCCGAGCTGTGTCACGCTCCCATCAGCGAGCTGAGCATATCCTGAAGAACCTGCAGCAGGAGGAGGAGAAGAAACGCCTGGGCAGGGAAGCCAGTCTCATCACTGCCATCCCCATCACTCAGGAGGCCTGCTACGAGCCATCCTGTACACCAAGCTCTGAGCAGGAAGAAGAAGGTGTGCTCTGGGAGCAGGAGCTGCTTTCCAGGAACCTGAGAGCATTTCCCACAAACACAGAGCACTGCTTAGGGAGTGATGTCCAGGACGATTGATTTTTAGTGTTAGGAAGGTCCCAACCACGTCCATTTGTTGAAGAGTCCAAGTCATTGAGAAAAAGTGTATTTGAAAATTAGTAGGAAAAAAGAGACAAAACCTGGGATATATTGAGTTCTTACTGGGCAATAAAAACACTGATCCCATTTGCCCCAACTTCAGTGGAACTTGCCAGCATTTAACATCTCAAAGCTCCCAGTTTCTTGCAGGATTTAACACAAAAGGAATGAAATCTGTCTTTCCTAACTTTAACTCTTTAATAATTAAAGGAGGGGAGGAATTGCTCTTTGGCAGTATCTGTCTTAAGAAACAGAACTTAGGATATACTGAATTGCCCTTGAGGTTTTCTGCCTTTATGGTGAATAGTGGGGGAGCCCAGGTCACCAGATCAAGCTCAGTACCAAACTTTGAGACAGCCAAAGTTACATGGCACCAGTCACAATAAGCTTAGTCTGTGGGTGAGGACTTTCACTGGCCCAGGCTAACAGAGCACAAAAACTTCATTAAAGGTATTCCAAGGTATGTGCCATTAGGTGAGTAGAGGGTTGATGAGATCTAAGCATACACTGGAAAATCTGTGAGCAGAAATCCTAGTTCTTAAGAAAAACTAAGCTCCAGCAATGATAATTAACAGGGAGAGGATGAAAAGTAAAGTGCCAGCTCTGTTATAATGTGGTGCACCAGAGCACTGAACACTCTCATGGACCAGTGTTCTGCTGTTTCCCAAAGCATGAGCAAATTACCTATCTGAGTGATCTTTACAGCTTTTAAATTGTGTCTTCTGAGTGTTGCCTGACTTGACTTTTCAGTGTTCTGATTTGCTTGCAATTGCTGTCTTTCAAAAAATTCCTTCAAGTCTGTTGGCTGCACCTGGATTGACATTTCCTATTCTCTTTGTCAGTAGAAGAAGTTGCCAACCTGGCCTCCCGCCGTCTGTCTGTGAGTCCATCCTGCACCTCCAGTACCTCTCACAGGAATTACTCCTTCCGCCGTGGCTCTGTGTGGTCAGTGCGCTCAGCAGTCAGCGCAGAAGGTGGGTGACTTCACTTGGGACTATGCCCTCCTAGGATTTCATTCTCTGGAACCCTTTCCTGTTGACCCATAAAGCTCTGATGTTTCCTTTTGCCAAATACATCCCCAAGCTTGAGCTACTTTGTAATAAATTACTGATTTATTTATTCCCTTCGTTATTTTATTCACCTCTGCTGTCACAATGCTTTCTCTTGCCTCTCGTGTTCTACTTGGACAGTAGTGCTACAGGGAGCACTCTAGCTGAAAAAGTGGATTTTACCAGAAGGAACTGGGTTGTCTCCAAGAAAAGAAATGTAAATTGAAAAATTACATATTTACAGTGAAAATTCTTGACCAAGAAATTGGCTGGAGGCTCTATTTCTCCTTGGAGATAGCAGCAAACCTGTCATGCTCATGCAGTGAACAGTGTTCTGACCTTAGTTGTGCGTGTAGAGCCACTAACATAAATGTTTATCTAACCTGCCTGAGTAGTAGCACATTGTATTCCCTAACTCCTCTTCTTCTTACTGCTCCAGATGAAGAACACACTACAGAGCACACTCCAAACCATCACGTGCCCCAGCCACCTCAGGCTGTGTTTCCAGCATGCATTTGTGCAGCAGTGCTCCCCATTGTCCACTTGATGGAAGATGGAGAAGTCCGGGAGGATGGAGTAGCTGGTATTGACCTCGATTAAACTCCATGGGATTGTTGCTTAAGGATGGCAGAACAAGTTTCAAAACTGTTGAATGCAGATTTACAACAGAAATGTATCTTTGTAGACTTTTTCCTTTTTGTTTTCTACATCATTTGTGTTTGGCTTTGAGGGGCTGTTGCCCTTTCAGGACCCTAAAAAAGTCCCTAATTCAAAAGAAATATTAAGAAGCTGTGAAAAAATCTAGGGGGATACAAGGATGATAAGAGGCCTAACACAAGTGTTCTTTGGGGAGTAGTTGGAGAAGCTGGGCTTGTTTGGTGTAATTCAAAGGAAACAGAGAGTTAGATGAACACTGACTTAGAGTTTACAACTTGGGAAGTTCACTTTAGAAATTGTGAAGGAAGTTAATCATCAGGAGCGTAATTTCTGTTGATTCTCTATGCACAGGGGTTTTCAAGCCCTGGCTAGTCATAGCTCTGGTTAACATACCTAGTGTAGGTGACAGTCCTGCTCCAAGAAGAGCTTGGACTGAAGACCTCTGGAGATCTGTTCTGACTCATATTTTTGTGTTCCTATGGCAAGCAGAAAGCCATCTATACACAGCCTGAACATTTTGGTTGTGGTCTATGATGTCTTTATAAATTAATAGTACATTTCCTTCGTTTGTTTTTTCAAAAGTGTTAATACATGGTGGGCTGTTCTGCTTCCTTCATCTCTCGCTCATCCTGTCAGCTAGTTGAGTATTTAACTTGCTGTTACATTTTGTATTCAGTTTTAGCTGTATGTAGCCAGCCCTTTAAATAATGTATGTGTGATTTTGTGATCAGGAGCTGAGTACTGAAAACAAAATAACGAATAATTCTATGTTGTTGATGACCTTCAGAGAATTGCAATTAATTGCACTTCAGGGAGTTGATCATCAACACAGTTCCCTGCTGACTATCTAATACTGTTCACCAGTACCAGATAAAATCATTCAATGAATCACCATGAAATTGAACTTAAGTGCAAGAACAAAAAAAGTACATTAATTTATATCTCTCAGTTGCTGGATTTTGTCCATCTGGAATTATGAATCCAATCAGTTATTTCTTTATCATTCCTTAACAATCATGAAGTGCTTCCTGTCATATCACCAGTAGTTAGGGAAGGTTCAAATATTAGACCTGTGATTATTATTACTGGGATCACTGCACTGGTTACCAGGAGTTCCAGTGCATCAAATGCAGTCTTGGGTGTTCAGTATAAAATATGACAGAGGAAGGAAGAAGACTAGGAAAGTTTTTTTATGTATCCCAGTTCATGGCTTTTCCAAGAGACGGTTCTGACCTGGTTTCCTTTCTCTCTTACAGTAAGTGCTGTTGCTCAGCAGGTCCTGTGGAACTGCTTAATTGAAGACCCCTCTACAGTTCTGCGCCACTTCCTTGAGAAGCTCACCATCAGCAATCGACAGGTACCCTCTGCCCCTCCCCAGCAGGTGTCAGAATTCAGAGCAAGGGGGCACAGCTGCCAGCACAGTCACTTTGTGGACATCACTGGAGAAAGAACATGTGCTGTTATAATGCAGCATGTCATCATTTGATCTCAATCTTTGTCCCCTGAAGGAAACAGGACGCGGCTGATTTATCACCACTGAGGCTCTGACTTGCTCCAAGCCAGGCTTTGAGCAGCTCTTTAGTGAACATGGTATTGCTTTCACTCATGCCATTCTATGCAGATCCTCTGAAAGATGAGGTGACATTGTGTCTCTGTGGCTTGTTAGACTGCTTCCAAGAGCATGGCTAAGATTTATGGAAGAAAAGCATGCTGGTTCTGACCATGTAGAAGGCAGGGACACTCTCCACATCACTTTCTCAGCTGCATATTTGGTGTATGATATCAATAGTATCACTGGCCTCAGCTTTTAAGCCACTACCTAAGAACTGACTCTAAAACAAATATTAAACCTGAGAAATGTCAGGAAAGGCTGTCCTTTTCTTCCTTGAGCAAGCAGGTGTTGGTGGACTTATTATTCCTGAGACTTCTCAGCCATCACCCACAAAGCTTTCATTTAAGGTCAGAAGGTCATGTCTGTTCCACAGAATTGTTTGGGTTGGAAGCAACCCTAAATATCACATACTTCCAGCCTCTCACCACTGGCAGGGATACCTTTTACTGCGCCAGGCTGCTTAAACCCCCTTTGAACCCACCCTTAAACACTTCCAGGGATGGGGCAACCACAACATCTCTGGTCAGAGAGGTTGTTTGTTCAGTACCTTTGAGAAGAAATCTCTCCAGCCTCAGAAGCCTCTGAGCCGTTGCAAGCTGTTGTTTCACCATCTCTTCATAGGCCCAATACAACCACAAGTGCAGAACACAGAGAACAGGTGCATTTCCCTACAGGTGTATCACTGGCATGGATTGTCCTGTGCATATCTGTGCCTACAACACTGGCTCGAATCTGCTGTGGGGTTAGAGGATAAGGACCATAGAAGACATTTGTGATATCATCTGTCTCTCTTCAGCTGACAATGAGTGAGATTCTGTCCCTTCTATAATCCCTTCACACCATGAGGAATATCTTAGTCTACATTGAAGGCAGGCAGTCTCCAGAAGAAGGCAAGATAGATTTTGCCCACACCTCCCACCCTGCAGCCACAGCTGTTGAGGTGAGATGAGTTAGATTTCACAGATCATCTAGGATAATCACAGGGACAGGAGTGCACAGTCAGTAGTGTTACAGTCAGTACAAATTACAACAGGAGATACTGGCCTCTCTGAGATAAAATGGGAAAGACACTGGCAAGGTGCTGTGCCCTGGGCCTTATTTTGCAATATGTGGGAGCAGTAACAGGTGTATGGTTTTACTTCATGTGCTGAGAGAAAAAGCTGAGAAAGGGACCATGGAAAAATGGGAAGAAACAAAGCAAGAAAGGACAAAAGGGATAAATCTGTTCTTCACTTTTTGGTGGTAAGAAAAAACTTTTGCTTTTCTTCCAGGATGAGCTGATGTATATGCTAAGGAAGCTTTTGCTGAACATTGGAGACTTCCCTGCCCAGACATCTCATATCCTCTTTAACTACTTGGTGAGTAGCTTGTGGGCCCACTGTGCAGCCCAGAATCTCTCCTCTGCCTTCATGTGTGCAATAAATGCACTTAATTTTTCTTACATAGCTCATACTTGCTCCTCATTGTGAGTGCAAGGCACCAGGCTTTCACTAGCCTTTCTGGCCTTCTGGGGAGACGAAAAGGAACCTTTCTCGTTTTATTAAACCCCTAAGCAACCTGTCAACCCTGAACTGAACCTCAGCCAATGAGTTGAAGACAATTAGAGAGGTCCCAGCACCAGAAACCTTTAATTACTTTACTTAATTTGGGTTAAGAAAGTGCTTTGCTGATAGACAGTCCTCTTGGAGCAGATCTAGCAGCTTCTTTCAACATTGTGGACAGATGTGGTGAGGAGGTGAAGCAGACAAGGTGTGTGCTTCTCCAGGGAGCCTTCTGTAGGTTGTGAGCTGTCTACATGGCAGCACTTCAGAGGACAAAGAATAGGAAACCTCTAACTGCAGACATTCTCCCTTCTCCTCATCTGCAGTGCTGGTTAAGGCTATACTGCAGGAGAACATTTTGCCCCCAGTCCTCATGACCTCTAGAAAAAGGAAGAATATTACAGGCAGACTGTTCTTTAATACATATAAAATTTCAGGATGAAAGTTTAATTAGTTTATCCCTCTGAATGAGGAAAGGTAGAGCAATACTGTTACTCTGTGTTTATACAATGCTCTGCACAGTTAAAAGAGTGGGTACAACCTGATATTCCTCTTACTGATTACCTGCAGGTAGGATTGATCATGTATTTTGTACGGACTCCATGTGAATGGGGCATGGATGCCATTTCTGCCACTCTTACCTTCCTTTGGGAAGTGGTGGGTTATGTTGAAGGACTCTTCTTCAAGGATCTCAAACAGACCATGAAGAAGGAGCAGTGTGAAGTGAAGCTGCTGGTGACTGCCTCAATGCCAGGTATAAGAAACAAGTCTTTAAATCTCCTTCACTTCAAAGTTTATGGCCCACTTTAGCAAAAAGAAGATACATCAGAACTGGATCAGAAAAAGGCCTGTTACAAATGGCTGCATATTTTAAGGCAGTTTTCCTTCAGTTGAGTATTCAGTCAGTAAATTCTGCTGCTGATTACTTGAGATTCAGAAAACCACTTTAAGAGCTCTAAAAAAAGCAAACAGAAAGTGAATTAGAACAGTATTTCAACCCAGAGCTTTGTGCCAGTTGGGCTGTGAAAGGCTGGCAAGAGCATCATTGTAAAGCTCTACCATTCAGACTCTGAGTCTTGCTGATAAACAGGTTTGACCTTTTGTGTGTGTTTGTTCCTCAGAGCTGACAGTTGCTGCTAAAGCCAGCTCATCCTTTAAGAACTGATCAATTTCTCATTAGACTGTGGAGGAGTGAGAATATGTCTTCTTAGTCTGCCTGTCCAGAAATGAATTTCAAGTACCACTCTTCCTCCATGGAAAGTCTCTTGAAATTGAGTTAATTAAAGAGGCCAGGGAGAATGCAACAACTTTTCTTCCCCTAGGCACAAAAACCCTTGTTGTGCACGGACAGAATGAGTGTGACATCCCAACGCAGTTACCAGTCCACGAGGACACACAGTTTGAGGCTCTTCTGAAGGTAGGAGTGAGTTTTTGAGCTGGACAAACTGCTTACGTTTACCTGCCAGAGCTGGATGCCAGCAATCCATTCTGCCTGATCATCCTGTCCCGGTGTCAGGGAGGGAAATTCTGCTCACAAACAGGTCTGTCTCCCTGTGAGGGGAGCTTGGTTGCAATAAACAGGATTCCACGTTTAAGGATAATAGAAATGCTCTGAACTCACAGAAATCCCAAACCTCACAAATGCAACCACATTTGGAGACACTGCAACTTGTTGGATATTTGCTGTATACTTTTGATAAATACACAAATCATTTAAATGTTTGGTTTTGTCAACACTAGAGAAGAGAGATTGATCAAGATCAGAGTGAGAATGATGGTTCAGTAGCCACAACAATATTTTGGTATCCAGGAGCTATGCGGTCACTTTCTCTTTCTGCCAAAAATTTCCTGGATGGTTTTAATTGAGCCACATAGGAAACAGATTTGTAAAAGGCTTCAGTTTGTCTGACTATGTTCAGTTTTTCTGGGAATCACATCTCAGTGTTTTGAAGGGTCAGAACTTCAGTGTCTCTGCCTATCACCTATCACTAAGTCTTGATAAATACCCAGGCCCATATGGCTCATAAAGTCAGACAGATATGTGTGATATGAAGGCATCAATATCATTAACACCAGTCTTCAGGACTGTGAGGTCAGCATGCCTTGATTATCACAAACATACTCAGGTACTTCATGATTAAAAAGATAAATAAATAATTAAAGCCACAACAGTGTGCCAGTCTGATTGAGGCATGCATGTTTGTGCCTTCGTAGATTATTAGATGGATATTCTTCTTTTGGATGTTGTGGTATTTGTACAAAACAACTAAAACCAGGATTTTTGTGTTTTTTTCTTTTCAGGAGTGTTTGGAGTTTTTTAACATACCTGAAACTCAGTCTTCTCATTATTTTTTAATGGATAAGCGTTGGAATCTCATTCATTACAACAAGGTAAGGCAAAGAGCAAGTCCATGTGACTTTGTTTTTGTGACTTTTCATCTTGCTCCTTTTTAAACATCAGGGTTATCTAAAGGAGAACAAACATCCTATAAATAGAGTTCTGGCCTGTGGACATCACATCTTTAGTTGTATGTGGTGAAAGATTGGAATTTGAGAGAAGAGGGAAGAGGCAGAAGACAAGAATGTCTTGTTTTCTTAGAGAAGATCAAATTTCTCTTCTGTTTGTGCTCATTCATTATGCCTGACACTGTCAGAAAGGGCTAAAGGGCCCTTTTTCCCATTCTGTTGAGTGATGCCATAGTGATTACATTTGTTTAAGATACACTTTTTTTCCTTTCCTGGCAGACCTATGTCCGTGATATTTATCCTTTCCGGAGGTCAGTTTCTCCCCAGCTCAACCTGGTGCAGATGCATCCAGAAAAGGGTCAAGAGCTCATTCAGAAACAGGTATCCCACTGTCACCAATACCTCTTCCCAGAAACAAACCCTGAAAATAATCCTTTTCCTTTTCCTTTTCCTTTTCCTTTTCCTTTTCCTTTTCCTTTTCCTTTTCCTTTTCCTTTTCCTTTTCCTTTTCCTTTTCCTTTTCCTTTTCTTTTTCCTTTTNCCTTTTCCTTTTCCTTTTCCTTTTCCTTTTCCTTTTCCTTTTCCTTTTCCTTTTCCTCTTCCTCTTCCTCTTCCTCTTCCTCTTCCTCTTCCTCTTCCTTTTCCTTTCCCTTTTCCCTTTTCCCCTTTCCCTTTTCCTTTTCCTTTTCTTCTTTTCCCCCCTCATGCTGCATGCAGATCAAGAGTTTTGCTGGAGAAGTAGCAATCAGCTTGAAATCTGCCTTGGGGCCATATATATTGTACCTTATTGCAGGAAGATTAGAGTGGGATGTGAATTCCTCCCTCCCCAGCTCTGTCCAGCCAGTTTCCTTTAGGTGGATCATTTTGCAGAAAATTTAAAAACGGATGTGCAGGAATGTGCTTAAACATTATGCATTTAGTATTATCAGTTGTATTTTTGTAGCCTAAAACCAGGTATTGTGTTCTTGCTGAGAGTAGGAAAATGTCATCAGGAGTGGTTATAAAAGGCAGCTATAAAGCTGCTCAAGAGCTACTAGCAGCTAAAATAATGGAAAATAAAGTCAATGCCATCTCATATGTGTATGGCACAGAATAGGACAATCTTTTGTGTGCTGCACCTGTCAGTAGAAAGTCAATAAAAATCTGAAATTCTTTGGGATCAACTTGGTTGCTTCTCTAACAGAAGTTACTCTGGTTCTAGGAGGTGTCCCACAAATAAATGAGTTTAATACATCCTACATGATCCAAAAAATATTTAAATGGGCTTCACATTTTTGTCAGGGCATTATTTTGCTTTCCACATTTTTATATTTAGAGCACTTAGAGCCCAAAATATTTCTGAGGTAAAACCTGTATCACATATTTGTTAGCCTCTCTGTAGTCATGCAAGATGTTGCTGGAAAACATCCAGCTTCAGCAAAGAAAGCAACACTGTAGTAACCACCACGGAGCAGCAAAAAAAGTGCTTTTTTACTTGGACAAGTACTTGCTTTGTTTTATTGACTGTTTTTCTTTTGCAGTTATACATCTACTTCCCATGGTCAGATGTCTTATCCCAGAAGGCAGATAGCAATTCCAACTTGTTGTTGACTGTAGTCTAAGACCTTGAAGAGAGGAAATACAAACATATGGTTTTCACCTTGGAGTTGGTTTCTCTGACCACCGTGGGGCTTACATTAATCTACAGAAAAACCCGTGGCAAAGTTGAAAATTTTTAGGGTCCTCTAGAAGACTGAAATGGAAAGTGTTGTTAGAACTGTTTTTACAAACACACTCCATCTTTGCATACCTGGGCTGGAGAACAGTGGTCACACAAATTCTAGCTAGTGAGGGTACAGCACTAGCCCTGTGAATGTCACCATGATGCTCTGAGCCGTGAGTGCAGCATCCCTTGGATCAGAGCAAGCCCTAGGAACGAACCTGCTGAAGTGCACGTACATTCTGAGAGCTTTTGGATTCAGCTGGTCCAGACCTGTGTCTCTTTCCCTGCCAGGTGTTCACCCGCAAGCTGGAGGAGGTGGGGCGGGTGCTGTTCCTCATCTCCCTGACACAGAAGATCCCTCCAGCCCACAAGCAGTCCCACGTGTCCATGCTGCAGGAGGATCTCCTCCGCCTGCCGTCCTTCCCCCGAAGCGCCATCGATGCTGAGTTCTCCCTCTTCAGTGACCCCCAAGGTATGATCCTCTGGCAGCTCTCCTGGAGGGCTCTACAAGGCCCAGAGGGCTTCAGTTGATGCCTCAGGTTTTAGCTTTTATATTTTTCAGATTCTGTGCTGCTTTAGTGTGTAGTTCTGAGCTTCATATGAGGGGAGGGTGAGCTCTCTTCACAGAGTAGGGAGACAAAACAATTCCTTCTCTAGCTGGGGACCAAGGACAAATGATCCAAATCTCAGGCCCAAGAGCACAAACAACAGTGAAATGAAGAGAGAAAAACAAGAAAGATGAGACTTGGTGGGCTGGAGCTGTAATTGGACAATTAGCTCCAATATGCAAATGGACCAGAAGTTATAAAAATGTGAGATCTTGTGACCAAGCCTTCTTTTGCTTCCATCTTGGAACCATCCAGGCAGAGCCACGACTGTGGCTCTGGTACTGCCAGGGTGTGGCCTTTGAAGGCACTGCAATAAATATCCTCTTTATTCCTCTTAACTCTGTCTGGCCTCTGTTCCAGCTCCTTAGGGCATAACAGTGAGTGCTTCATTTGCCTTAGAAACACCCAGGCTTGCAGCTTTTCTGGGAGCTGATGAATCTCTCCCTAGGGAAACTGATACAGAACTGTTGGCTTGTAAGCACAGCAGCAGAAAGGGCTTCACTGTAGGAATTCTCCAGACAAGGCTACTTGCTTTGGACTCAAATGAGAATAAGTTTTAATTGAGTATTAAAATTATGCATGAGACTACCTAAAAATGATTGCTCAAAGTCCTTTGCCATCTGCTTTGAGGAAGCAGACAACATCCAATGAAGACTGGGCAAATTCTGCAGCTGGGATAAAGAAACAGTCCACACAGAAACTTTGCTCTGGATGTAGGTTTTAGGATGTAGCAGGGTTTCCAGGCTGCTGTTAAATAGGTTAAATAGGCCATTTTTGCACAATGGTAAGCATTGGCAAGTTCTGTACCAGCCCTAAAGGCACTTGATTTCAGGAGCATTATTGTAACTCTGCATCAGTTTCCTGCAATGTCTGGGACACCTGGAACATTAAAACCTGGGCATAAATCTGCACAGCCTCTGTGTGAGGCAGACAATGCATGTGCAAGCTCAGATCTTCCACTTTTTAAGGGAAGAGTGTCCAACCAGCAGATTAATGAATGGTGTGATACTTACAGTTCTTCATCTTCATATTGATGCTTTCAGTCAAGGTTTGCTCAAGCCCTGCGGGCACTCAAAGAAACACAGGATGGGTGAAATTATTTTAAAAAGGCAGAAGGGTGGTCATTGTTGTGAGATGGTTCTTTGCAGTGAGGTGAGGCTGGCTGTGGTGGGCAGAGCTGACTGCTGTTGCTGTCGGTTGCTCTTCTCCCCTGCAGCTGGCAAAGAGCTCTTTGGTCTAGATACCCTTCAGAAAAGCTTGTGGATTAAGCTGCTGGAAGAGATGTTCCTTGGCATGCCCAGCGAGTTCCCGTGGGGGGATGAGATCATGCTGTTCCTGAACGTGTTCAACGGGGCCCTGATCCTGCACCCCGAGGACAGTGCCCTGCTGAGGCAGTACGCTGCCACGGTCATCAACACGGCCGTGCACTTCAACCACCTCTTCTCCCTCAGCGGCTACCAGTGGGTGCTGCCCAGCATGCTGCAGGTGAGCCACACCCAGGAGCAGTCCCAGGGAGCCCTGCCTGCCCACAGAGAGCAGCTGCAGGGCAAACTGCCATTTCTTGCAGTGACAGGGGTGGTTCTGTTGGAGCAGGGATCCTGTACAAGAGTGGAGGTTTCCTCTTAAGGGTCAGTGCTGGTGTAGATGGGCCTGGGCTTCCTCTGGGAATGCAGTGGAGAAGAAAGCTGCTCTCCTGGGAATCCAGTGGGAAAAGGCTGCCTGTGGTGTTCCAAATGTCAGATTATATCCAGATAGGAATGCTTGGCTCCTCCCCTGGGCAGAGCATCTCCCAAATGGGATTATGTAATTTTATCAGCCATGCAGTGACACTCAATGGCCATTAACAGAAGAAATCTCCTGGAGAGAGGATTGATTGTGGAAGAGATAAAGAAAACTGCCCAATTAACAGAGATAACTGCCCCACCTCTAACAGCTGGTGATAGAATACACACCCCCAGCCACATCTTGTAACCTAACCTAACCATGAAATGCATTGCCAGGGAGGGTGCTCCAGTCTCCATCTCTATAAGTGTGTCAGACAAACCTCTCGGGAATGCCAGTGCTGTAGTTGATTCAACCTGGGCTCAGGAGGTGAAGTGTTAGAGCAGTGCCTCCGTGTCCTCTTCCATGTGCTCAGGTGTACTCGGACTACGAGAGCAACCCCCAGCTGCGCCAGGCCATCGAGTTCGCGTGCCGCCAGTTCTACGTCCTGCACCGCAAGCCCTTCATCCTGCAGCTCTTTGCCAGCGTGGCCCCTCTCCTGGAGTTCCCTGTGAGTCAGAGCCATCCTCCCATCTCAGGGGGAAGCCTGTGAGTGCAGCCACCCCCTGTCAGAGGTCACAGGCAGAGAACACTTGGTGCTGCACAGAACCAGATCCTGATTTATTTCTGCACGATTCTGTGCCTCACTTGATGGAGCAGGGTGCTGAGCGAGCAGGCTGCTGGTGGCCAGGCCAGTAAATGTGGTCTCACTTTAAATTTCTTCTTTAAATATATAAATATATTATAAAAGGACAACAATGGCTAATAACTCTTTAAATGCAAGTCCGTTCTTAGAATCCAGCAATAGGAATTAAAAGCTTGATAGCAAGTTTTAGTACGTGTGAAGTCTAAGACTAGATTAGTCATGTTTTGAAATATTCAATAATTATGTTCTAACATTTTAGGCATGTTAATGGAATCTTAGTTTGAAGTGGGGCAATGTCAGCACGCCTGTCTTTGTCCTTCACAGGGCAGCAAAGATCTGTGTGCAGTTTTCAGATCCTGCTCCCACTGTAGCTTCAGTCTGTTGAATCAGGCAAGGCTTACTGCTTGAAAGCAGTGAGCTCTTGAACTCCATGTGGACCCTTAGTGGAAAGCAAAGGTTGTCCACACCTCCAGATAAACATTCCTGGGGTGACATGAATGACTCTTGTTGGAACAGGATGCTACAAACAATGGAGCCAGCAAAGGAGTGTCAGCTCAGTGCCTGTTTGACCTGCTGCAGTCTTTGGAGGGAGATACTCCAGACATTTTGGACATCTTAGAGCTGGTGAAAGCAGAAAAGCCTCTCAAGTCATTAGGTAATAGTAAAGCACCTTTTATTCACTAATTCTGGTTTATTGTTTATTGATTCAACAGACATTTGATGCAGCATGATTTCTTCAGAGCCCTTCTCATCTTTAGGAATGTCCTATCTGTTTCCTGTGCCTCATGGGGTTTTTTAAGACTGGCTTTATCACCATCATCCTTTTGATATTTTCTGCAGGAGAGGAATTCTTAATTAATTTTATTCCAAAGCTACTTTTTCTGCTTTAAGCCTTCTAGTCTGAGACTAGCCTCTGGCATTTTGAATGTTAACATGTGTGAGTGAAGAATAAGGATGCCTGATAAACTGATAAATATGGTCCTCTGCTCAGCTCCATATGGACAGGAAACAAAAAGCATCCTTTCTTGTGGGCAGACTGTGATGATGATGATGGATACAATTCAGACATCCCATCTCAGCAGTGCTGAGCTCTTGTGAGGGTGTTGATTTATCATAAAGCAGAATATATATGGCTGTATGGTGTATCCAGGACATTCTGTCTCTTGATTGTTATCCATGCAATGCTGCATTTAAGAATTTGGCTGCTTTGTGATTTTTGCTGATTTTTATAAGGTTCTTCAACTTGTTTTCCAAATTTGCACTTCTCTTAAATATTAGTTATCTTGATGCACTGTGAAGCCTGTCTGGCCTCAGAGTTAAAGCTTTGTAATAAAGTGGGATTTTATGATGCTGCACAATTACATAGAAAGTTTTAATATAAAGTGGTACAGAAACAGGAGATAGTTCTTCCTCCTTGTGGATTGTACCAAACTTTTGTATAAAATCTTGGAGGTTTCTGTGGAGAACTATTAAAAACATCTCTGAAAATTCTCAAGTATGAGTTGATGATGAGGCTGTGGATGAGTGTGTTGTGTATCTTCCATATGAAAATCAGAATTATGATTTACATGTTTTAGGACCTTAACTTTGATTTAGGCTCCTGCATAACAACGTCACTTCTGAAAACAAAGCTATAGTTCTATTAAAAATATTATTCTTGTACAAATATTATTCTTTCTACTTTCTTAATGCCCGGGACTAATTATGCCCAAAGTGATATTTGTGACTTAAATGCTTTTGAAACCTTTTTCTGGAATCACTAGCAAAACAGAGTCACTTTTGTGCTGCCACCTATGTGGCTATGAGTATAAAAGGGGCTTGATTTTTGAGAAGTAAAACTATCTTCTGCAATCAGTGGTGCATCAGCATCACTTTTTGTGTGGTTGGAACATCTAAGAAAAAGCATAGGGAGCATAAAAATTGTCATTAATTTGCCATGTGTCCTTGCCATATATGAGCTTAAGACTTGACTTTTGATGGGTGATGTTTGAAACAGGACTCTGTAGGCATTTTCAGCTGTTCCCCCTACTGAGTTCTTGGGCAGTAGGGTTCAAGTAGGAGTGCAGCATATGTTTCTTTTACAGAGAGAGATTTTTACCTCTCCAGGAGACTATTGGGCATTGTTAACATGAAAAGCAAGCAATGGAAGAGGGAGAAAAGGAAATGTGTTAGCTCCTTTCACACTTGGTATGATTGTGTGATAGTTTTCTCATATTGCTTTACTCCCTCAGACTTCTGCTATGGGAATGAAGATTTGACCTTTTCCATCAGTGAAGCCATCAAGCTGTGTGTGACAGTGGTGGCTTATGCTCCCGAGTCATTCAGAAGGTGACAATCTGTTCTCTTCATTTGTGCAGACTCAGAAAAGGCATAAAAGCTGCATATGGTATGTGGAAGCAAGGCTGGCAGATGGAGGCAGAGGATGAAGAATTCCAAGTGTGGGGCTTCTCTGAGGACAAGCCTCTGCCTGTTTCCTCTTCCTAGGGCACCAGCTCCAAAGTAAATGTGTTAGTTTGCAAGAAAAGAGACTTTGGAAGGGAAAATGCTTGTTAGCAAATGGATGACATATTTGGATGATACCTGAAAATCCAGGGTGTTTTATTATTATTATTGTTTCACGCATCATCTAGTTTCCCCCTGAAGTTCCTAATCCAATTGATTGGCTCAAGACTTCTAGTAAGAAGCAATGACATCATTGCCTAGTCACACATCCAGGGTCTTCAGACAGAAACCTCAGCCTCTACCTAACGTGAGTTCAGGAATGACAAAATAAAACAGACCAAGTATTGTTATTTTTCCAGCCTCCAGATGCTGATGGTCTTGGAAGCCCTGGTTCCCTGTTACTTGCAGAAACTGAAGCACCAAACCTCTCAGGTGGACACTGGGACAGCAGCTCGTGAGGAGATTGCTTCCATGGGTGCCCTTGCCACCTCTTTGCAGGCCCTCCTGTACAGTGTGGAAGTTCTCACCAGGTAACACACATGGGCCAGGGGGCTGAGCCTGCAGTTGGTTGTCTGTGCAGGGAGAGAGAATGCACAGGAGGCCACAACACAGAGCTTAGCTGGAGTTTTTTACACTTGGTAAAGTTAGTGCAAGTTCTCAGAGCAAGAGCAGAATTTCTGTGTGCTTGTTAGGTTTAATGTGTAGTGTGCTGGTCACCTTCTCTCTGCCAGGCCTATGACAGCCCCACAGATGAGTCGATGTGACCAAGGCCACAAGGGGACCACAACAGCAAACCACACCATGTCAGCAGGTGTGAACACCAGGTAAGGCTTTTCTTTCTTTCTTCATTTTCTGAAACTGTTTTGCTTGTTTTGTTTTTTGTTTAAGGTAATATTTCATTGCTCAGTGTGCTTGAGGGAGTGCCCTGGGTACTGTACTGTGGGAGAAAACAGTCACATCCAAAGAGCACATTCCCCAGGACTGCATTTCTGATGATAACCAAAATACCCAAAACTAGGATTTCTGATTTAAAACAGTAGAAGACCAGAGTATCAAAATGGAGGACACACATCCTAAATCACTCATTCCCCTTTTTGCCCTCCAGAAGTATACTGCTGAACCTCCCTCATTCTCTGCTTTGCTTCCTGCTGAGTCCAGTGTCAAAGTGACCAGTGGGCAGAGCATGCTTGGCCAGCAGAAGTGTCAGATCCTTCTGGCCTTGTTCTGAGGGGCTGAACACTTGTGAAAACACAAACTGCCTATCAGTTGAGGCTCTCAGACACTGGAACCTCCTCTAGTTTTCTTTTGTTCCCTTTCCAATTTCCATGTACATTCCCTATGGTGTCTTTCTATGATCTCTGCCTCCACATTGGTCTGGGGTTCTTTTGCAGTTACAGATAGCAGAGGAAGGGCAGTGGACAGCTTGAGAGGAGTGAAAAGAATGCCTGGAAATATTATTGTGCTTCTTAAAAAAACCCCAAAATCCACCAAAACAAAACACCAAAGAACTTTCTCACAGAAGAAGGAAACAAAGAAGGATATGGCATTAGTGAACTGTAATTTTGATCCTTGACCATAGTGGCCAGTTAGGCTGCTGCAAATTAGACAAAGCCACTGACATTTTATTTGGTCATAGAAGAAGGGCTTAATCCACCCACAAGCATTTGGGATTGTGAAGTTTTTTCTTTGCAACAGGCAGTCCTGCCTTCTCCTGGCCAGACTATGCCTTAGTGTGCTAAAAATCTGAATGTTTGTGCTGACCTGGAAGGGGAATTGTTACCTAGCAAAAGCTGGGGTAGCTGTTCTTCTGGAGTTTTCCAAGTTATTACCTGTATTTTTTTTAATTCAAGGGATTTAGAAATCAATTTCTGCATGGATCATCAAAGGGCTATTGTGTCAGTTTACAAATGTGTACACATCTTGGTTGGTAACTCCTAACATCAGTCAGTTATTCTTTAAAATCTCTTCAGTCTTGGTTCAAACATGGCTTTGACTTTCAACCCCTGATCTGAGAAGCAGGTAAACTCCAGACAGGACAAACCAACAGAAAAACCAGACATGCTGAAGTCTGAAGTGGACATATGCCATTCACTTCATTTGCAAGATTGCTCAGTCTAAGGAAAATAAGGTGTAATGGAAAGTTGTACTTTGTTATCCATCTGCTGATTTTGGAGAGCAGTTAATATGTATCTGCTGACAATGTAGACATTCCCAGCGCAGTGTGACTGGGGCATCTTGACTTACATTTCCAGATTTTTCTAATTATCAGACATTCAGCCTCTGAGCCAATATTTTTGCACTGCTCCAGGTTTCCTACACTTGTTTCTTCTGTTGTGTTATCATTGCAGCAGACATCTGCTAGCAACAGCAGGAGTCTCATGATGTTAGAATGATTACTGTTTGAGCCTTGGACATGGTAGCTATGTGGTGCAGGGTCTATCAATGCTTTCTCAAAAAGAAATAACAAGAGAAAATGACAATAAAACAAAAAAACACCCCACTCTGAGGTATTCTTTGCACTTGGTGAGCTCTGGTTTCGTGAAAGAGACTGAGCACTGGGGTGAAAATCAATAAAAGAAATCACTTGAAAGAGAGCTATGGTTTTTAAGCCTGAATTTTTCCTTTCAGAACAGGGCTAATAACTCTAGGAATATGTTTTTTGGTGGAAGCTGGGAGATATAGGCAATTCAGTATGCTCAGTAACTATGTGTAGGCATTGTTCCAGTGACACAAGATACCATCCTGACAATGGTACCTAAACCTCTGGGCTAGAACAGTGTCACTTTCTCTTAGAAAGGCAAGTTTAGGCACTACTGAGTTGCTGTTTGCAACCTCACTGTTTCTGTCTTCCCAGGTACCCAGAACAGGGAGCCAAACTACACTTTATCAGGTACAGTAAAATTTTATCAGTCTCCCCTGATGTGTGATGAAATGTTCCCACACATGCTGGCTGTGACAGGCAGCCTTTTTTCAGGGAACATATCAAAGGATAGTTCATACAGAAAATATTTACATTTTTAGCAAGACTTGGAAGATTATAACTTCCCTTTTTTTGTTTCTTAATTGCAGATGCAACTACCTTTCTTTCAATTGCAGAGGAAAGCATCTGTTGCAAAAACAAGATGAAGAGGTTGTAATTTATCCCTGATGATCTACTGCATGTAACACCCTCTGCTGTGTCTTACTTTGCATCCTCCAGGGAGAACCTTCACTTAATGGAGGAGGGCCAGGGTCTTCCCCGAGAGGAGCTGGATGAAAGAATTGCCAGAGAGGAGTTCAGGAGACCACGGGAGTCGTTGCTCAATATCTGCACAGAGTTTTACAAGCACTGTGGTCCGAGGCTGAAGATTTTGCAGAATCTGGCTGGTGAGCCCCGAGTGACTTCTCTGGAGCTGCTGGATGTGAAGTCCCACATGAGGTATTCCACAGGCATTCTGCTTTTACTTGTTCAGGGGGATTCCTTTCTTTTAGCCCTTTCTTTTTCATAATAGCAGGTGGTATCACTTTTGGTTTTGTCTGAAACATGCAGAGGCTGTTTTGGATGTTCCTCAGAATTGTACTGATGCTGTTTGGGTATAAAGAAGGTTTCTTAAGCTTTCCTCTGGTCTCATTCCAACCCCCATGTGAAACAGCTCCCTCTGATGTATCAGGACAAGTGGCAGCAAAGAGCAGAGCAGATAAGGGCATCTCTGCAAGGCAAGGGGTGGGGACAGTGCCTACCTGGTTGAATACAACATTTATCCTCTCCAGTGGCACTGTGTCAGCAGCTCACAGAAACAGACAGGCAGAACAACCACTTTCTAACAGCCTGAAATGCAGAGAAGGGTGGGACAGAGGGCATTTACAGGAGCAGCACCTCAGCATGTGCTGCAGCAGATGCACAGGTCTTTTCTTGAAGTGCTGCACTGAGTCCAGCTCTCAGGTTGGATGCTCACTGCAAACGGTTTCACATGGTGCTGACCTGGGAGAAGTTGGGGGTAGGGCCTCCTCCCTTTGGACCTGATTCTCTGAGTTTGCTGTTCATGGTAAACACAAAATAATATGAATTGCTACTGAGAAGCAATTACTGGGACAAGAAGGAACAGATCTGATTGTTTTGCCAGTTTTTCATTTACTCTAGCAGCTGGCAAATACTGCACTCTTTCCTAGAGAGAAGATCTCTCATGGTTAGAGGTTAGAAGAGTAAAGCTGACATTGATTTACAGCAGATAATGAGTTGTGCTCTGATTCCTTTAAGTCTCCTGGAAAGTGCTAGAAATAGCTGCTTTGTCAGGGTTGTGACCTAAAATGCCTAATCACAGTTATCTCTAAATAAAAGCAACGTATCTCGATCCTTACATAAATTCATAAGTATCAGTGGCATGACTGACAGGATTTAACCACTGTAGGGCAAACAGTTCTACATGGAGAGCAGATTTATCAGAATGTGATGTGACAGTCATGGTCTTGGGAGTCTGACAAGTGCAATTTTAGAGGCTTCAGAAAACAGGATAATACTCTAGTCACTTCAAACAGGATTCATCTCACCCAATTTTTGCCATTTAAAAGTCACATGTTTAGTCTGCAAAAGTCATGAAGATCTGTTTGCACCCAGTGAAAAGGAAGATGTGCATCCAGCTGTTTATCCCAGTATTTCAGGAAGATAAAAATATCCCAGGTTGCTTATTTCTGCTAGGAAGGAGCTAGCAGATTAATTGATATTGGTGTTTCAATTTGGATGAAATGGATCTCACACTTTATAATGCATAAGGAAGTTTTTGTATATCATTGCATGGAACTGGTATTGTGTTGCTGGCAAGAAGCTTAATTATATGATAATTTAAATTTCACAGCATTTAAGAAAACAGATCTACTTCATAGTAAGACAAAGCAGTTTTAAAAAAGGAATAATAAAGAAATACTGGATAAAAACCAATTTTATACCACTTTTGGTTAATCTGAGGAAATTTTTGCCCTTGATATTACTAGGCAGATTATAAAGAGAATAGAAATATGTTCCATTAGTTGGACACATTTCAGAAGAAGCTCACACAATATGGATAGGATTGTATTGTAATCATTCAATACAAAGTCTGTTGATGTTTCATGGTTTATTTCTGGTTTTTGCTTACCACAAATATCCAAGTATTTCAGTAGATTTTCATTAAAGTGCAAGTGTAAGTCAAATTCTGCCATGATATTTCACAGTCAATACAAAAAATATGCCATTGGCAAGGCCATCTGGGATAGTGGCAGAAGCAACAGCAACACAATCTGTAGAGGTGTTAGGAGAAACAAATAAAAGCTGCAGGGAGCAATCCTACAAATGACATGTTGTGTAAACCTATGGACACTTTCTTTTTAAAATTTCACACCTGAAGATTGCACAGTGATACTTCCTAAAGTGGTAATGCTGAAAAAGAAGCTCAGAACAAAACCAAATCACTCATTAAGTGACAAACAGGTGATGTTGGATCTGTGTTTCACAGACATTTGCAATGTTATAGGCTTAGTGCCAGCACAGGCACAAATCTGTGATTCCTGATGTTCCCTTG
Organism: Irena cyanogastra; assembly: GCA_013397155.1. Lineage (NCBI taxonomy): Eukaryota > Metazoa > Chordata > Aves > Passeriformes > Irenidae > Irena > Irena cyanogastra. The sequence continues at coordinate 333,732 of VWZV01017084.1, read as the reverse complement.
GTGCATTTAATGTCAATGTAAAAGTAATATTTAGACCATTCATGTGTTCTTAAATATAAACAGTAATTCCAGCAAAACAGTCTTAACAGACCAGAACTGTGGCATCAGATCTAAGAGTTTAAATAGCAGCACATTTGACTTTTGAACCATTTTCTTTTTACTAGGCTCATGAATATTTATATGCTAGTTCATTGGCATGTGTGTAGAAGTGCTGGAGCCCTGGGTGCTGAGAATTTTAGACTTTCTGTGCTGACAGACATTGACCCCCAAAAGAACACTGCATTTGACCTGAGGCTGTGGAGAAGGCTTCCAAAATTGAATGATAGAACTGGGTTTATGGGTGTTTAGTTTGAATAGAGATGTGTAATATCACAGGGTGGGAAACTAAAGAGTTTAAGGTTTTAGAATATAGTAATATATATAAAACAAGATGGAGGTTTTAGGGCAGAGGCTGGTCTTTCTTCTTCACCTTCTTCATCTTCTTCTTCATGTTCACCTTCTTCTCCATGAGTTTGGGTGGTTTTGTGTAATTTGATAAAAAAGTCTGCATCGCGGGCCACGGGTGGTTGGTTATTTGGTTAAAAGTAAAAATAATTTAGGTGCCATTTCTTAATTGGACAGTTGATCCTTAGAAGGCCTTGTAGAGAAAGAGAGGGGCTCCATTTTTAGTTTGTTAGAGGGAAGTGTACAATTTGTGAGACTGTAACATAGATAAGAACTAATAAACACCTGAGTCCCAACAAGAAATACCGTCTCATGATTCAATCCCGACCTTGGCGGAAAAGAAGCAAAAGAATGGAGATAGAAATGCAGGTTGTATTTATTGCTCTCTCGACACCCCATGGTTTCAGACTGGCAGAAATTGCCCATTCCCTGCTGAAGCTGGCTCCGTACGACACGCAGACAATGGAGAGCCGCGGGCTCCGGCGCTACATCATGGAGATGCTGCCCATCACTGACTGGACAGCTGAGGCGGTGAGACCTGCCCTGATCCTCATCTTAAAGAGATTGGATCGTATGTTCAATAAAATTCACAAGATGCCTACCCTGAGGTGAGCGGGTACTCTGGAAACCCTCTGGGGTCCGTTTCTGATGTTGCAAGCCTTGAAGTGTGGGTACGTCATCTGCTGTCATGTTTCAGTGAGCCTTTACAACATACCAGAAAATTACAGGTGTTTTTATCTCTGTAAGTGTGTTCATGTTGATGTTTTTGCTGTGTCTTCTAGTAGCAGCATGGTTATTAAGAACTAAAGAGAGACCTTCCAGAAATGTCTTTTTTCTTTCCCGAAAAGAAAGTCTTCAGATTTTTTCCCATCTCATTGCCCTTCTAATTAACTTTTGCTCTGAGTTTTTTCATGGAAAGTTAAACTGTAGTAAGAATATTTCTAGCATGGTAGTACTGTTATGTCCTCTGTAAAGACAAAAATAGTCAGGAGCTATGTAGTAGATTCTGATTGTTTCCTAGTAAAAGGCAAAGAACTGCATCAAGTGCTTCAGGTCCATGCCTAGTGGAAGCCTGGTAGATCTCACAGTGGCATTATGGTACGTACAGGCTTTGGCATCTTCCAGAAGTATTGGCTGTGGAGCATCCCTGATTGGAGGCAGTGGTACAAATCCAGTCTGGGTGGTATAAAACCACTCAGACCTGTGAATTTTCCAGTGATCTAAGTAAAAAAAGGTGTTGGTGTTGGTCACCCTCATGGGCACACATCCTCAACTGCTTGAATGGCACTTCATTGGCAGTCTCAGCTGAGAAGCCAAATCATGTTAGAGAACATCAGAGTTATATCCCAGTAGGAATCGAAGATGGAACTATAAGAGGAGGTGATATCTTCTTTCTGGCATCACTATCCATCACTTTTCTTTGGCTAACCTGCTTCAAGAAACTCTACCCTTGTAGGGAATTCAGAGGCAGAAATTTTGGTGCTTCTCTTTCCTGTTGGTTTGATTCTTTGCCATGTCTTGCCTGCTTCTCATTCATTCCTTCTTTCCCCACTCATACTTTCTTCTGCCTCAAAGGCAGATAGGGGTTTCTGTTCCTGAAGATCTTTCTTCCTTATGTAAGCTGAATGGACATCCATAAATTAAAATTCTTTTCATATTCTCTCTCTCTATGCCTGTACTTATGCTTGGCTTAAATTGCTCTTTTGTCCATAAAAGTACAGCAAAGTCATTGGACCAAATGCAGCAACTAGATTTAAGCATCACTGAGTCAAGCAGTCTCTTAGGGATGGGTCTGGGTGCAAGAGCTCAGGAGCCATCCCTTGGGGTACTCATGACCAGAATCTTATACCCTGCCTCCTGTGGGCATCCCACTCCAAACCCAGTGTCTGCTGGAATCAGTGGATGTGTAAGAACAAGAACAAACCACTGTTCTGGGGATTTAGTTACAGTGGATGCACAAAGGTCAGATATATGTTGGTCTGAAGAAGAGCTTGCATAAGCCAACACTTGATTCCCCATGTGGCTCTGAGAAGTCACCTGAAGAGTTTGACTGGGATATTGTTTTAGGCTTGAGCTAACAAGCTATGCCAGCATTTTGTCTTTCTGTCCCAGTAAATGCAGTCAGATGCTGGCTTGTGAACTCAATGACTGCAGAGAGTCAGGCCCTAAGATCAAGGGTGTGAAACACTTTGGTGTTACCTATGCTCTGTCTGCTTACGATTAGGAAGGGAAATCCCTTCAGCATCTGGCATAATCCCTGAATTTTGTTATGGTGAAAAAAGCAAAGTGTCAGGGAAGAAAGGATCCTGGAATGAAGGACTTTGGTGCTGATGGCGAGTGAATCATCCCTCCTGCAGGAGGTGGAGATGAAGATGATACAGCTGGGCCAGTTTACGTTTAGGGCAGTCTGTGTCTGGGAGTGACACTGGTGGATCAGCCAGGCTGCAGAGGAGCTCGCAGAGGGCACTCAGGCTGATGGGGTTTGTTCATGCCAGCGGGAACATCCCCAAGCCACACTCCCTGAGCTGGAGGGCGTGGTCTTGGCACAGCAGGCCTTTCCCCACACAGGCACACCTGAGGCCACTGTGTGGCCTCCCTCTTCAGTCCCAGGGAAGCATCAGGGAGAGAAATGCAGCTCCCGCACCAGTGCTGCTGCAAGGGGTTTGTGTCACCAGCGCCAGCCCGCTGTGCCACGTCTTGTCTCTCGAACAAAGCCCCGCTGTGCTCTGTGGCTCTGTGCCCTCCTGGACCGCGTGGGTAAAGCGTGCTCCCTGTCGCGCACTCTGTGCTCCTCCTGGACGTCGTTGCTGTGTGACACGTCTCCTCTGTCACTCTGGGCTCTGTCACTGTGTGTCGGTCGCCGTGTCTGGGCGTCTGGTGGGGGGCAGGAGCCTGCGGCTAACGGCACCTACTGTTGTATTGCAGGCGCCAGGTTGAGTGGGAGCCTGCCAGCAGTTTGATTGAAGGGGTTTGTTTGACACTTCAGAGGCAGCCTATCATATCCTTCCTGCCTCACCTTAGGTCTCTGATCAATGTCTGTGTCAATCTGGTGAGTAGCCGAGCGGCAACCCCATGAACCTTTGCTAAACCTTCCCCTGCTGTTGATTTCTCTGGACTGAAGATGACGGTTTATTCCCATTCCTGTCATTTTACCTGTCTGCTTTACCCCTCACAAGGGGACTCTGCAAGTGACACTAGAGACAGGAAGGTTCATTTTTGAAGTGGCGCATGGGGAGATAGAGTGACCGACAGCAGCGGTCAAGCAATTTATTTTCTGTTACTTCCCACGCACCACTTTGAAGATCCACCTTTGCCAGACTGAGCTGAGAGCTGAGGGCTGCAAGTTGGAGAGTGGGGTGGTGGAGACTGCACACACCTGGTAGAGATGGGGAGAGGGTGGCACTGGGGGTACCTACCGTCCCCAGTGGGGAAGGGCCCTGGCTGCTCTGTCAGAGGCCAGCGGGTGCTGGATAGTTAGAAGGGTTTACAAGGTAAATTGACTCCACTGTTTGTAATGTCCCTGGCTTGATCTGGTACAGATTTGCACCGTACAATATTCAGATCCCTCTCTTGGTAAAGTTTACGCTCCTAAGTGTGTTGCAACAGACAAGTGGTATGGACAGAGTTTGCCTGGTCATTCAGTGATAGGCCATAGTGTTTCTGCAGCTGTTACACTGGGGGCAAGCCCCCACTTTGATATCCGTGTAACTCCAGCCACTTGGGCAAACAAGCATGCTCTCATTCCATGTGCAAAAATATAAATTAAAGGGGAAAGGTTGCACTAGAATTTTACTGTTATTGGGTTTTATAACATTTTCTCCTTAGAGCATAAATGTTATAACCTTATCTTGCAGCCTACAAAAACCATTTCAGGATTCACCAGTGCTCTGAGGGGCTTTAAAAACAATGATCATTAGCTAAAATGCAATGTCAGGTTTTGCCAGGTTCCTGTCCGTCAAGTCAATTCAGCACTCATTGCTTCAAGGGCAGGGAAGCTCCAACCTGTCACAGTCCATAAGACTTCTTCCTCATCCAAGCAGAGGTAGCAGCTACCTGGCACTAATGCAAATCTGGGCCCTCAGATTATTTAAGAGTTGTTAAATGGGGAGGTTGCTCCACAGCTAACTCAAGCAGGAGTTTGGAGTGGACTTGCAGTTTGTCAAGCAGGCATGGCAGATTGAATCACCCCAGCAAGCTCTCCGAGGGGCCCACAATAAGAGTTAGCCAGTGCTCTAAAAATAGCAGAAAGCTCTACAGTGCTGAGGTGCAGTCATTGTGCCTACATTCTACTGGCTGGGAACACCAGGGAGAGCTACCAGGAGCACATACTTACTGCTACAGGTATTTTACCTTATTGCACTGTGAGCTGTGGGAGCACTGACTGCATGGTGTATCATGTGTAGACCATGAAGCCCAAAAATCAGTCACCCAGGAAGGCAGGGAAATGTCTCAATGATAATCCATAGTGATGTAATGAAGGGGCTCTGACTCTTCCTTCTAAATTGTCCTTTGGTTTTCTGGCAAAAAACTGGTTTCTGCCTTTTTCCCCAGGCTGAATTTGGAAAAGAAGCATGCTTTCATCTCCCATAAGCCTAGGTGTCTGCCAGGTACCTTCTCCCTGTTCCTGTCATCTAGATGTGTCTGGTCATGGTGAGAAACAGGCATATGCAGGCCTGTGATTTAATTCCTCCTGAGGGACGCATCCCAAACAGTACAAATAACTCTCCCCTAGAAGTGCTGTTTCCTTGTGGTGATTATTCAAGGAGTTCCAGACAACCAGGTCACATGCAGGTGACTCTGCTTCAGACATCTGGGGTCAGTCAGCTGAGAGGAATCATGCTTAGAGTTCCCCAAAACAGGCTGTGTTTGAGAGGAATCTGAACATTGTACAAAACCTGGCTTGGGTCAGACTTAGGACATTATTTTTCAAGCAAGGGAAGGGAAAAGATGTCCACTTTCAATGCAGGCTTTTTGCTTTGATGACAGATTTTTATTTGTTACAGTTGTCAAATGACATATCCTCCAACTCTAGCTGTTCCACCAGTCCAGTGCTGGTCATTCAGGGCTGGTACTGGGTACATTTATAAATGTACCTGTGCACTCCTCCCATCCATGCTGGTTCCTCCGTTTCCCCTCCCTTTCCCTGCTAGAACACCGTCTCCTCACTGGCCCCAGCTCCTGCAAGGACCACTGGGGGGGCTGGTTCTACTAGATCCACCCCGGCTCAGTGCTCAGTGAAAGGCACCTCCATTTCACTGACGTTGGAGGATATGGCATGGATGAAACTGTAAGTAGCCAGCTGTGGTGATGTGCTCTGTTTGTATTGCAGGTGATGGGAGTGGTAGGACCCTCCAGTGTGGCTGACGGATTACCCCTTCTTCATCTCAGCCCTTATCTCTCGCCACCTCTGCCCTTCAGCACAGCTGTTGTCCGGCTTGTAGCATTGCAGATACAGGTGTGTCTGCCCTGGCCCACAGCCAGGCCTTTAGAGCTTCTGGTTGAGACACCAACTCATCAGTGCTCTGTTTTCTTTCTGCAAAAGCTGGGCAAAAACTGTGGAACGTGCATCAAAAATTAAGGAGAAGCAACATGTAAATTCTCCCTTCTTTCTGAAGGCTTGAACTGAGCTCAGAATTCATCTGTTGGGGCCAAGTCCACAGCAAGCATCCATCAGCTTAACACTGCCATTGAAGTTCAGGGAGTTTGGCTGATGGATGCTGTGTAAGGCTCTGACAAGCAGGGTAGGATTCTCTGCAGGATCTAAGGAGTTTAGCATAAGACTTCTACCACAGGAGGATGGGCCCTGGCTTGGGTTACATCCATGCAACCCCTCCTGTCTTCCTGTGGGACCACGTGTGTAACTGAGAGTGGAGTTTGTGCTCTTCTGCTCTTACCTGAGCTGGTCACACAATGTGCCAGCACAAAAAGCAGGGCACCTTGGCTTTTCAGCTGCTGACGCAATGGTATTATCCTTGTTGCCAGAATTTAAAGAAACAAGTTCCAGACTTTTGGAGAATTTCACCACTATTCCTTTCTCATAGCAGCACTATAACTTTTTACAGTCTTTCTGCATCAGTGTCCCTTTCCTTCCCCACTGGCATGCAATTAGTCTGAATGGTGACCAAAGAAGTGACAAATTTCCTTATCTAGCTCCAACTTGCATTTAAAAATATGCATTGGTACATCCAGTTGAATACTTAGGAAGGTATTTCTGAGCAGCAGGGTGCCTTGGGAAGGAAGGCTTGCAGGGACCAACACACAAAGCTGTCCCTCAGAGCAGTAGGCACAAAAGGACTTTCTGGTACAAACTGGCACAGAAAGAGAACCGATTTCTTCCAGCTCTGAGGTAATGGTTCTTTAATCAAAACAAAAGAAAACAAGAGGCCACTTTCACCTGCTGTGAAATATGTACTAAAAAAACCCAAAATAGATACCAAATTAATATATTTTTTTAAATAATGGGGAACTTTTATTATTCTCTTCTCCCTGGTCACTTGTTTGTGGGCTTAAATGTAATGAATACCGAACATGTCAGGAAAAACACGAGTCATAATTCCCAACACCTCCAGCAGAATACAAAACAAAAGTACTTCACACCCCATCAGAAAGCATCTCCTAGAATTTCTCAGCCCAGGTCTGCAAGCTTGAGGAGTTGCAAGGTTCAGTTGCATTTCACAGCTAAGTCTGTAGCAACTGGGATGTTGTAAATGAGCAAAGGTTCTAGTGACAGCCATTTGAATTTCCTCCTCTAAAAGAAGGTGAAAGACCTTTCAATTTAAGTTAGACTGTGTGTCAAGAAGTAAATGTGCATTTTGTTTATTTTTCAGGAGTTCATTCTTTGTGTTAGGGGGGATGACAGGGCAACACAAAGTGAGGCAGAACAAAAATATCTTTTGGGAATAGCCTCCGTGTTCAGACAGGAGAATATTTAGATAATGTCATTTGTGCAGTTTCCTCTGTTCCTTTTTTTTCTCTGTGTCAGATCCTGATACCATTCACAGCATGCTGAGCTCAGGACTAACACTCAGCTGGCTCCTGTGGGATACATCTGATTTTGTTAAGGATAACTAGGAGTTAGGAGTGCGGGCTTCTGACGTTTGGCTATGACATGAGCAGGTGATCCCTGTGGTACTCTGTGAATTCCCTTTCCTCCTGACCAAGTGGTCTGAGGGCATCTCATTCAATCAGGTGTTGTACTGTGTGAACAGGGTGGCCGGGGGATCGTCATTCCCTGACTTGTGTGCGTGATCTGCTGATGAAATCGTTTAATCCTTTTTTATTATTACTGCACAGGCTTTGAAAGAAGATTTCCCCCTAAGCCATGTCGTCTCCCCATTCACCAATCAGGAAAGAAGGGAAGGAATGCTTTTAAACCTACTGATTCCATTTGTGCTCACAGTAGGATCTGGAAGCAAAGGTCTGACTAATTTAACAAAAAGAATTTTTGTCCCCCTTTTCTGACAACTGATGTTTGCACTTGCCCTGCTCTCTGTATTTTATTTTAATTTTCATTTTTTAGTTTGGTTTTCTGTCACTGGCAGTATGTCAGCTAAGTGCCCTTTGGGTCTGAGACTGGAAAGAGCCCCACTGGGATTAGCTATTATTTCTTCTCTTTATTTCAGCTGTGCCTTGGTTCTTGAGTCAGGCCTTACACAGATGTGCTCCTGCTTTTGAAACTGGAGTGCAGGGCAAGACAAATCTGTTGTAGCAGAAGTCACGGAGGGGAGCAAAGGTCACAGAAATTGTGTGCTCCTGTGGATCACAGTTTGCCCAATCTGTGCCACTTGTCTTGCACGAGTCCTGCTCCTTGCTTTCTGCCATAGAGGGTCTTCACTGGTAAATCCCTGAATGAAAGCAAAGAGTAAAGGGAGAGGGGAATGCCAAAAGGAAGTGAGACCACTGAATGGGATATTTCTTTGTGCTGTGTAGCTCTGTGTTTGCGTGTGTTTGTGTCGGTGCTGAAATAAACTTTGCCTTTGCTTGCAGGAGGAGAAGCAGCATAACAAGGTGTGGGGGACGGAGTTTTGGCTTAGGGGACATTTGAGATGCACCCCATTTTGGAGCTGAACAGGGTCTGCATCTTTTGAGTGTCTATGAAGGGATGTAGCCTGATCTTTCTCTCTCTTTCCCCTCCCAACGCATCTCAGACAGCCCCTGGCTGGAGCAGCCTGAGGTCCTGCTGCTGCTCCAGACTGTCATCAATATCCTCCTGCCACCTCGCATCATCAGCACTTCCCGCAGCAAGAACTTCATGCTGGAGAGCTCCCCCGCCCACTGCTCCACCCCGGGGGACGCGGGGAAGGACCTGCGCCGGGAGGGGCTTGCGGAATCCACCAGCCAGGCTGCCTACCTGGGTGAGTGACGGCTCCTGCTGACCACAGGGCTAGGATGGAGTGCTCAAGGCTGTGGAGAGCACCACAGAAAACCATCTGAGAAAACTGACCTCTTCAGAGTTGCTTTAGGCCTTGTCCCGAGCAGGGGGCAGGCCAGAGCGTGAGCTCAGGAGTATCTCTGGAACGCACTGCAGCTGGAGGAACAGCAGCACAGGTAGAAGTCGCTCACTTTTCATACTGCCAGCCCATAGCAGTGAGGCCACAAAGGCGAGGCAGGCTGCCCACCAACCCCTAATCACAGCCCCGCTGCCCTCGGCTGTCTAGGGCGGGAGGTGACGCAGCCTGTCTGGCTGCTGGCCCCACACACGGTCCTTACTGACTGACGTGCCCTCTGCTTGCTGTAGGCTGCTGCAAGACACTGCTGTATTTCCCACATCTGACCCACAGGTGGAAGGACAGAAAAAATAATTAAATTGGAGATGCAGCATCACTGAAGGCAGTCGGGCCTGTACGGGGAGTTTTGTCTCAAAGCTGCCCTTCAGAAACAGCTTCTTCTGTTTCTGATTTTGGGAGGGCATTTATCTGAAGATTTATATTTGGGTCTTTGTTAATGGAGTAAATCTGATGAAAAACTGGCAGTTCACCACTGATTTAGCCCCCCACCCAAAGGAAGCAGGATACAGATGTGTAATGGCTGAGAAGTCTTGGCCATCCCATTAAGAAAAATGGACTAGTCAGCTTTCCCAGACCAACAATTCCCAGGCGTGGAAAGGGGGAGATTCCTTGTCTTTCCTGTGAGCCAAGTGTTAATCACTGCCCACTTCAATGCAGAGCATTATTTTGAACTTCATTGCTGTTCATGCCCATTTGTAATGCCATGCTCTTGCGAATTACTGCCCTTGGCTTACTGGACCATATTTGTATTTAAATTGCAGTGTGGCCATGACTCATGCAGCTGCACTGCTAAAAAGGTTCTTGTCATCACCCTATAAATCATCTGCAGATTATTGTGCTCTCTGGGTGACTCTTTGTGTGGATATGCTTGGTCAAGATTTTCGAGGTTGTCTGATCAGCCAGGGCTGTATTCCTTCTCTGAGCTGCTTTCAAAACACCTGATTCTGAGAAGACAAAAGAACTCTGCAGGGAAGGGAGAGGGAACACCAGAGCAGAAAATACAGAGGAATTTTAGTATGAAGTAATAAAATTTCTATAAAAATGAGACTGCCAGTCCTGATCCTGAGGCCTTTACTACTAGAAGGCTGTTTGCTCCTTCACTGCCATGTTTGGAGACTGGTAGAAAAGTGACTCTGAGGGCGTGCATGTGCATGCACAGCATGCCTGTGTAAGTTTGTGCTGACTGTGGCCCCCCTATCCTCCCCCCAGTGCTCGTGAGGGACACTGGTGACACCTCTGACTGCCCTTTGCTGGTGTGTGTTCCCCTGTAGCCCTGAAGGTGATCCTTGTTTGCTTTGAACGCCAGCTGGACAGCCAGTGGTACTGGCTGAGCCTGCAAGTCAAGGAGATGGCCCTGCGGAAGGTGGGAGGGCTGGCCCTGTGGGATTTCCTCGACTTTATCGTACGAACACGGATCCCTATCTTTGTGCTCCTTCGGCCCTTCATCCAGTGCAAGGTAACAGTTGCTTTGGCTCCTGATTTGTCACTCCCTGAAGGCAAGATAGCCCTTATTCCCCAGCTGAGAACAGAGGAACAGCACTTCTGGAACAGCTACATGTAGTGAGTGACCTTTCAGAAGTTAGTAGGCCTAAGAACCCTTTGAAACGAAATCACAGAGCTTTTTGCTAGCCAAAACTAAAGAATATGCCAGTCATCCAGGAGTTCTGATCCATGGGGTACAGCTAGTCTTTAGTTCCTCTGGATGGGGAAGTGCACATGGACTTAATTCTACAATGAAGACACTCAAAGCACTTGGAAAGAGTGTGGATAAGCTAAAGCTGGGAGGGTGTTGGCAGAAATCTTCTAGTAATCTCCCTTCTGCACAGAGCTGGGCAATACAGCTAACAGCCAGGAAGGACCACTCCCCTTTCCATCTCTTGGATGAAAGTTCTGACAGGACTTTTGTGGATGAACAGGCATCTGGGGTTTAAGTTAATCACAGCTCCTTGCCAGTTACCAGGTAGACTAGCACATGGTGCTCCACCTTATTTAGCCTAACTTGTCTCTCAGACAGACTAAGTCATCATGGAGGAAGGAGCTGTCTCAGGATTGTGAGGATAGAGCTTAGCATAAGGGAGCCCTCCATGTACCCTGTGCCACTGAGATTTTGATCTCTGTTCAGTCAAATATAAGATTGCCCTGAAAGACAGGTAGAAACCTCATAGATGGAGTCAAAACCCCTTGACTACAAAGCCTGCTGGCTGCAGCTCGTGCTAGTCTGGATACTAGTCCCAGTTCCCTGGGCACCATCTCCCTGCAATGCTAACACATCTCAATTTTGCAGCTGCTGGCCCAGCCAGCTGAGAACCACGAGGAGCTGACTGCGCGGCAGCACATCTCGGACCAGCTGGAGCGGCGCTTCATCCCCCGCCCGCTCTGCAAGAGCTCCCTCATCGCCGAGTTCAACAACGAGCTCAAGATCCTGAAGGAGGCCGTGCACAGCGGCTCTGGTAAGGAAGGCAGGGAGAGCTCAGGGCCATCAGCCCAGGCCGGACAGCTGCTTGCCCCGACATTAACAGAAAATTAACAGTAACTTGTGAGGCAGGTCTGGCCTCTGCCTAAAACGGGAATGGGGCAATCCACACACACCCTGCCAGCCTGCCCCTAGAGTATATGCTCAGCCTTGCCACTGAACAGCCAACAGAAATCCAGGTTAGTTGTGGAATGCACCTGTTTTTCCACCAAGTCCTGTTCCCCAGCAGCCGGCTCTTGCTGTCTCAGCTGGCTTGTGCAGCCCCAACCCCAGTGCAGTGAGCTCCTCCATGCCACTGTAAAGCCAAAGCTCCTTGTGCAGAAAGGTCTGCCTGGTCAGCAGTAGCAGATCTTCCTCCTCCTCCTTCCTCCTGGTCTCTTTGATTTTTCTCTACTGCATCCCTGCATCTCTCAGCATCCCTGAGACGATGGGGCACTTCAGAATTCTCTCCTGCACAAGGGGAGACTCTTCTTCAGTGACAGCCACGCCTGTTGCCACAAGATGGCAGCTGCTGCTCATACATGGCAAGCAGTTTATGTGCTTTGTTCTTGGGAAAACAAATTCAAAAGGAAATGCTTCGGTCTTTTTTCCTTGGCAATAATTTGCCTTGTTTCTAAATGTTGAAGCTGATCTGTAAAATACAGGTTGTGAAAATAAAACTGCATAAGTAAAGCAGAGATTTTGGAAAGGTGAGATAAGCAAGGCAGCTGCTAGTGTTTTATCACCTCTGCCACCCCTGTCACAGTCTCACAGGATCATTAAGGTTGGAAAAGACTCTGAGACCATCAAGTTCAGCCCTTGAATGGTCACCACCTTGTCAACTAGACCATGGCACCAAGTCCCAAGTTAGTAATTTCCTGAACACCTCCAGGGGTGGTGACTCCACCACTGCCGTGGGCAGCCCGTTCTAATGTTTAGCAACCCTGTCCATGAAGAAATTCCTCTTGTCCAGCCTGAGGCCATTTCCTCTTGTCCTGGCTTGTGGCAAGGGAGGAAAGGCTGGCTCCACCCTCCTGTCAGGAAGTTGTAGAGAGTGAGCAGGTCCCCCTGCCCCACTAGTCCAGGCAGAACGAGGTTCCCAACACGACAGGAGTGCTTGGCTTGCTGTTGATTTCCAGTGCCATCGGTGACGCGGGTTTGGTTTTGCCCCTCTTGCGCAGCTTACCAAGGGAAGACATCTGTCAGCACTGTGGGCACCTCCACGTCTGCCTACCGCCTGAGCCTGGCCACCATGTCCCGCTCCAACACGGGCACGGGCACGGTGTGGGAGCAGGAGAGCGAGCCCTCCCAGCAGGCCTCGCAGGACACGCTGAGCCGCACGGACGAGGAGGATGAAGAAAGTACGTGGCCACATACGAAGCCCTGGAGATGTTTCCTTGATGCCCAGAGGCCACCTGGGAGGGGACCACAGTTGCCCATCCCAGTGTGAATAAAAGGCCCACAGGAGCATGAGGTTGAGCAGCTGGTATATGGTGTTAAAGTTTGGGTGGTAAAATACCCCTTCATTGCCTTCTGCGCTGTGGCAGGGCAAAGGGAAGGGCACACAGAGGTTTTTAATGCCTGAGACCCAGGCTGATGTGCAGTCCTCAGTGCTGACAAGGCATTTGGCAGCCAGGCCTCTCTTTGGCCATCATGATAGTGGGCAGGGGCTGTGGCTCTGTAGTTAGGGTCCTGTTCCTTGCAGGATGCCCCAAAAGCATCCAACAGAAGGAGTGAAAGTGGAGGGCTCAAGAGAAAGGCCCATGCAATTACAGCAGAATTGCCTTTTGGGAAAGAACAGTTAGCCTGAAACTTTGCAGGTTCAGCCCAACTTTATTTCAGCTGGGTTCACCACTAAACTTTGTACAACCCACCCAAAGCTGTACTGCTTATACATTGCTCAGATATTTACTCACTGTGGAAAAATATGGTTTCAGCTTCAGATTAATTCTGAGTCCCTGTGTGGAACGGTAAGTGCCATCTTCCTGTCTGAACTGTGGCATTATTTCCTCAGCTCTACTTGGATAAACACTGCTGTAAAATATTTCAGTACATCAGAATTGAAAAAAAAAGGTCAAAAAAAGGAGAGAAAATTACACAAACCCACCCCTTCTTTTCTTTACTTGTAATTAACAAGTTGGTAATTAATGTGGCAAAAGCCAGAATAAAGTAATTTCTTTCTGGATACTTGTTATAATTTGAAACAGCACTGAAAGTTTCAAGCAGTCCTGATTGCAATCCAGCTGTCTGCATAGTTCTGTTGCAGTATGATGTATTTGAGTCAATTTATCCAAGTTTTTTGTGACATTTTAAAATGCATGTGTTGAAGGATGTCAGTTCTGCATTTTGTTAGGTATTTTGGCTTTTTGGTCACAGTGCTTTGCTAGATCGTAGCAGCAGTTTATTTCACAGCAGGAAAAGGTCCAGTTACAACTTTTAGGCTGGAAACACTGTATATTAACAAGCAATTTATTAATCACAGGAATGAATCCCTAGTGGAAGCTGAATTCTGCAAACATGTTGTCCTGAGAGCCATTTAAGCTGAAAGAATACATAAATCCCTGCTCCATGTTTGTCAGGTTCCTCACCCTGCAGAGGTTTATGTCTTTCTTCACTGTGGCTGTAAAATCTAATGGAATATTCCAATTTGCAGGCTTGGGCTCTTGGTAAGTGAATGCTGGGTACACCTTTGGCATCCTGTTATCTCTTGACAGCTGTCGAGATGCAGGTGGGGTTTGGGTGGTTGTTTCCTTTCCTTTCCTGTTTTTTCTCTCTTTCTAGATGACTCCTTGAGCATGCCCAGTGTGGTAAGTGAACAAGAAACATACCTTATGGGTGCCATTGGGAGGAGGAGGTTCTCCAGCCATCTCTCCAGCATGTCTGCACCTCAGGCTGAGGTGGGCATGTTACCCAGCCAAAGGTAAAAACATGGGCTTTTCACCTTTGCCATTCTAATAACAAGAGTAGAAATGGCCCAGCTACATCAGAGAGGTGGGATAGTGGAATTGGTGCCAACATAGGGATGCTAAATTTATTCATCCTGGAATAGCTGCACCAAGGGTGAAGGGTTAGAAAAAATGATATTCTAGGGTGATGTGTGTTGTATAGGGTCCATAAGAACAAGCTGTCATCCACAGCAACCTTCCTCTTAAGCAGTTTCAGAAACACTCTATGTTATTATTTTTCTCTGCTACCACTGAATAGCAAAAGGAAATGTGGTTTTGGGGTGTTCATTGAACCAGGGGACCATACCCAGTTTGTGTAGGGGAGTGGGGAGCAATCTGGAGAAGCTGGGAAAGAGGGACAGAGACAGTTTGATTTACTTTGTTTTCTTCCATGTGTTCTTTGTCCTTCCTAGAACAGTAACTAGCTCATCACAGAAACTAAATGCTGTGTTCAAAGATGGGATTTAATACTGTTTTAAACCTGAAATACTTGTTGATACAAATAATTTTGAATGCTTTAGTCCTGGTTGACATGGAATGGTGAGAAAGAGCCTGTTGGGAAATGTACATCTTTAGAAGATGTGGAGAGAAGTTTTGCATTTAAATGTGATTTTTTTTTTTCTAAATAAGCAATGTTTATGGTTTTATTTGTCCGTGACATAGTTATCGAAGGATATCTGACAATGGACATATTAATTTATGTTATTTGCTTTGAACCTTTAAAGAATATATTCTATATTATGTCTTGACCACCCCTGGAAAATCAAACAATTGTTCCCTCCCCATTCTTGCTTGGAGTTAAAGAAATAATCTTGATAGATGAAGGAAAATTAACAGTTGTGGTACCTACCAGCTGAGATAGGAGAAGTGATTTACAAGAGAGAAGTTACACAGATTTTATCTGGGAGTTTTCACAAAAGGACTTACAGGAACTCATTTGACTCTTGAACTCAGTTGATTCAGTCCCTTTGTTTCTTGAAAAATTAATATGCAAGAATGCATTTTCCTCAATCTTTCACCACCATCTTCAATGCATAAACTTCATAAAGAGTCACAGCTGACTGAGAGCAATGTTTGCTTTGTGCTATCCCGAATCATGGTGATGCTGAGAAAAAAAACTTTAATTAACACAGAGCTCCACACTCTACTTTTTAAGTGTATGGTATAGCAGGAGAATCACTTTTCATCTGGGCAGGGGAAGGACCAGCTCAGCAAGCATAATCATCATGCTCTTTGAGTTATGGATGCCCTCTGGGCTTTCAGACTGCCTCACAAATGTAAGCTAATTAATGCTAAGTAATATTACTACTGCTTTCCTGCTGGTAACCCAGCAGACTACTTTCCTTCTTTCTTCCTTTCTTTCATGTTTTTCCTATGGCCTGAGCAGGCTGCTCCTGCCTGATGGCTGCATTGCAGAAAACCATTGGAATTGTGTCCTTTTGCCAAGACCCTTGCCAGCTGTTTATTTACAGTTCCATTGCACTATGAGACCTTGTTTTCCAGATGTTTGTCCTTAGAGCTCCACCAGAAGGAGAGTGGTCTATAGCTTATGGGAGATAGATCAGCCCTCCCTCAAGGAAGAAGTGGTTCATGAGGAAGGAAAAAAAGCTTTCTATGAAGCCAAAAGTAAATAGAACTGAAATAAATCAAAATGCTGCAGAAAAATAGCTTTGAAAACAGTTCCCTGCCTTATTTCCTTTAGAAACATATCCTGTTGAACTTCTCAGCTCCCCAGATCTCAGCAGAGATGTAGAAGGCTTCATGCAGTGTGAACTCTCTCTAAAGACTGCTCCTGTTATCAGATGTTCTTTCAGCTCCTCTGAGTCATATATGTGCCGTTGAGCGTGTGAGACCAATTAATGTTACCGTCCTTTTTTTTATTTTTTTTATTCCGTTGACATTTTTTTTCCCTTGACAACAGAGACGAGCGCATGCTTTTTGCATTTTCTTTCCCTAAATTCTTAATCTCCCTGCCCCTCCTGCAGTGAACCTAATGTCCTCGATGACTCCCCGAGCCTGGCCACTGAGGGCAGCCTCTCTAGGTACAGTGTGAACACTACCTGTCTGTCGGTGTGTGTGCTGGGAAACGAGCTGTTTCCAACCTTCTGTCTCTTCCCCTCACCTTTCGTCACTCTCTCCATCTCTGTCTCTTGTGGCTCATCAATATTCAGGCCTGCAAGTCAAAGGTGTAGCAACCCACCTTCAGTTTTCAGCTTTGATTGCCAATAACTTTGAGAAGGCTGAGGAGAAGGGGAAAGAAAAAGCTGTAGTGAATGAAGCAGCAGGCAGGCCTTGGGGTTTTCCCCTTGTTTAACAATTGCTTGAAAGGCATGAGGAAGATGATCCATGAGGCATTAGCTGTATCCTGTTATGAACATTAGTCTGAAGGCTTATGTAAAATGGAGACATCTGTTTTTTTTCATTCATGTCACAATGCTGTCACTACAAAAAACTTAATATCAGTCTGAGTTTTTTACCATTCACTGATAAAACTAATGATGGTGAGTCCTGTGGAATATAGTGTTTTGTGTGTGCTTTACAATAATTTTCATTAATTTTGCAAAGCATTTTCAATTCTCAGATGACACCTTAGAAATGTTGCAGGTGGACACCATAAATACATATCTAAAATGGCTGTGTTAGTGTTGGAGTTCAGGTCTAGCTGTTCCTCATTACCCCTAGACAGGGGAACAAACACAGATGGGTCAGGAGTGAACTTCGAAGGGAAGGCTGCACCTTTAACACCTAGATCCATCATGTTAATCATTCTCCCTGCCCTGCTGCTGTGCTCCTGCCCCTCAGCCCATCCTCTTGAGGCTGGAGAGCTGCTGTTAGTCCCAAGAGCATCTGTCTCCTCCCAGGAGAACATGGCCCCATACATTGGCAACACAGAGGGTAACTTGCTATTTCCTTCCTGCACCAGTGGAAGCTGTGGATCTGTTGAGAGGCGTTTGTGTGAATGGTTTCTGTTCCATTAGCTTGGGTTTTGATGTTGGTAGTGGCTTTTTGGGATGGGGACAGGCTGCTGTGTTTGTTTATTCAGTCTCCTGAGCTGACAAAAGGAGAGTTTACCGTCAGTGCTGTCACCGAGCTCATTCCATCCAGCACGGTGTCCTTGGTGTGTGTGAACCCTGCTCTGGCAGACTGGTCTGTCATGGGTTAGGAAAAGACATCAGCAGCTTGGCAGAGGCAGGAGTACTGTTAGCTGCGTTTTTTGACAGACTAAGATGGGCTGCATGGTCATCTGAGCTAAAGAAGTGAAGAGAAACCATTAATTCAACTTCCATGTTGTCTCTTTAGCAGCACTACAAACTCACTACGGTTGAGGAAGAGGATAAAGGGGAGGTCTGTATCTGAGCTAAGGCCATCATGATCTGATACTTGGCTACATCAGTGTTGGTTCTGAAATGTCTTAATCTTGTTAAGTAGGGGGTTGCCACTCCTAATTACACTCTGAGACACCTAAGCCAATAAATGTGTTCGAACACAATAGTTTATTTTGAACCCTAAAATGTAATCAGCTGCACAATGCGTTCCTATTAATTCCTGTCACAAAAAGTTTCTCTAGGAACTAGGACATTATCCTCCACCTTTCTCTATGGTACAGAGATCTCCTAAAGCAAATGGGTGAGCAGATGCACTTGGGAATCAGTTCTGCTGAGGTTTATTATCCTTTTCAAGGAGTGGGCACTAATGTCTTAAGGATGGGCACCAGGGCTGCAAAACCTTAAGAAAGAATGAAGACACTGCAAATATGTCTAAAAAGATTAGATTAGATCTCTGTGAGGAGGAAAAGATGTTTCAACTGCATTGTTAAATGTGAAAATTGGATTCCTCCTCTAAAGGACAGCAGTAATAAAGCAGATGTTGCAGAAGCTTATCGTGCTATGGGGATTAGAGGGCAGAGTTAATTTGTCTTTACATTCAAGAACGTTAGTTCTGAATAAAGCAGGCTTGAGTTTTTCTTATGTAACTTTGATTTTGGCTGGTGCACAAAGATAACTTTTTAGGATCACCTTCTGAATTCACAAGCTGGTGTTTAGTCCTAACTGAGATAAAGAAATAACAACATTTACTAGGGACTAGGCCCTTATGGAAGGTAAGAGTCTGAAATAAATTAAACAAATTGTGATAAATACGAAAATAATAAAGTCTGTTTCCCTTTGTTCTATAACAATTAGATGCAGCCTTGAAGAAAAGCAGGGAAGGAAGGAAGGGGAGAGCACTGAAGTGCTCAGACAGCTTGGGGTACAGGGCTGAGGAGCACCGTGGTTTGTTGTGGTTATAATCTGAGAGAACAGGATATTTTCCCAAATCAGAAAGGAAGAAGGTGCAGCCACTGTAATGGAAATCTGTTGCACAAACACATTCTCCCTGTAATGTTTGTGCCTATCCTAGCTTAATGGCTCCTAACAGGAGAAATCAGATTGAATCCACATTGCCAGGGCAATTGCAGCAGCAGGTTTAATGCTAACTGGTCTGAGATGTGTCTGGAAATACAATATATTTAACCCATTCTCCACTGCCTTTGTCCACCAATGTCCCTCTCATTCATATGTCAAGGGACACAAAGTGTGTATGCTCTACCATCGTGGTGTGGCAAGCATGTACATCTCTTTAATAGACATTGAAACTCGTTGCTTACTTTGTTTTGTTTGGTTTTGTGTTGTTTGTTTTTTTGTTTTTTGGGTTTTTTTTGGTTTGGTTTTTTTTTTCTTGTTTGTTGTTTTTTTTTCCTTATGGCTGCATGGTTAGGTTTTCTTGTAAATCCTGAGCATCATTTCTTTAACTTGCCAACCTGACAAAGTTCATTTTGTTTTGGCCCCCTCTGTGTGACTGACTGTGAAGTCATTCCTTGTAGAGCTGGCAACATGCGTCCATAAACTTGGGTTGGTTTGATCTTTGGCTCACCTCTGCCCTATATAATGGGAGTAACATTACAGTGTGCAAATAAATCCCTGACAGAGACACTCAGAGAGTGACAGAGCATCTTTGTGTTGGGCAGGAAAAAATCTTGTTTCTTATTCCCAAATAAATCTGGCTTATGTCCTTTAGAAAAACTACTCTAACAGATCCGATTGCCATGGGCAGGGGGGAAATATACAGTCAGCTGAAAAGGCACTTGATTTGTTCCTTGGCTGAGTCCCACGGGCTGTCAGAAAAACAGTATATTCCTGGTCAGGTCTGGTAAACAAGGAGAGACAGAAAAGGAGGGAGGGCAGGCTGCACAGAGCCAACCCTCTGCTGCCACGCTCATTTTCACAGAAACAAGATCAGTAGTTCTGTTCTTTGATGTGAAAAGAAACCCTCACAAACCCTCATGAAGAGAAAGCTTATAGTTGAGGAATTCAGTTACTCATCTGAAATTTGTGGTCTTTATCATTCTCTCTCTCTCTTTCCTTCTTTAAATGTGGGGATAGAGAGCAAAAAGACAGCCACAGCAGGACTGTGTTGTGCACAGGCAGCTCTGCAAAACTCAGCTGCTCTCAGGCCCACCTTTTCCCTGCAATAGGTTTCTGCAATTTTAGCTTCTAAGATCATCCCAGATAATACCAATTCAGTAGTGAAAGTAAATATCCACCAGCTCACTTAACTCATTTCACTTATAAGCTAGGCTGAAAATCCCAGACTCCAGCAGGAAGACACGAAGTCCAGCTTTTTTTGCTTGGCTATTGTTTGTCTTCAGTGCATGGGAATAGTTTTTATTCATGTATAGCCTCTGTGCCCTCATGCAGTCCATGTATACCTGTTATCTAATGACTTTTTCAAGTGTTTTCATATCACATGTGAAGTGAGTTTGTTTCAGCACTGTAAACAGTTTTATACTGAATATAATTGCAGTCTTTCTGCTACAGACATGTCTCCTTCTTCACAGAACTGAGAGTTATCTTTCCTTCATCAGAAATTGTAACAGTATTTTCAAAGCTAGTGCAGTAGACTTTTTTTTTTCAAGAACTTCAGCTAATTCCTACTTCACTCACATAGTGGTAACCACTGTAAAAACTTACAGAAATTCGGAAGAGTAAGTTTTTATGTAATCCTAGAAACAGAAGATTAAGGAAATTCACCAAGCAATTTCAGGTAGTCTGGATCACAAATATAAAGACTAATTTAAGTGTAGTTTCTTTGCTTTAATAAGGAATGATGTGATGCTTTTGGATTTACCAGTCATATGCACTGCAATCACTGAGTCAAGAACACATTCCTACCAAGAGGAGGTAACTCTAAGGGCTCTGCTTATCCCTAGGCAGGTGTTTGTGTGGTGTTTAGGATGATTGGTATGCGAAGCATGTCAATGTCCTATGGAAAAGCTGGGATATATGTTCCAGGGACTGGTGATTTCATTTGGAAGATCTGTCTAAGGAAGAAAAGGACTCAAATATATCTTGGTTTTTTTAGCTTTGGGCTTGCTGAAGCTTTTCCTCTTTTTCCAAGGCAGTGCAGCTGTGGTAAGATTGCTGAGGGCATGCCCAGGATTGTTAGGCTGTAATCTGTCAATCAAAAGATAAACAGCTTCAGGGTCCCAAGATGTCTCTCTCCTCGAAGTTGCCCACTGTCTCCCCTGTAGAAGTGATAGAAACACATGGATATGGTTCAGTGCAAAGTCTGGCTTTTGTTTAAATGAAAGAGAGGAAGGAGTAAGGCTTTCAGATCAGGTAACCAGACTTTGCCCCGTCTTGGTTTGAAAGACAGGTATCTGCCTAGGGAGGCGGGAACCTCCCTTGGAATGGAAAATATGACCCACTTCCCTCTGAATTATTGTAACTTTGAAGTTAAGGGGCTTTCAGGCAGATATGAGAAAAGGAAGGGCAGTTCTTTATTAACATATATAGGTATGTGTGTGTATAACAAGGCAAACAAACACCAAACAGAGCACAAATGCTGTCCCAGCCTCTCTCGCTGTCGGGCACTTTCCCCCGCTGCAGTTCCCGTCACGGCCGCCAGGGGCGCTGCTGGCTCCCGGGCGGGCAGGATGGGTGTGGCGATTCCCCCGCGCCTGCAGGGGGCGCTGTGGTGCAGCGCGGTCCCTCACTGGCAGCGGCAGGCAGGCTGAGTGGCGAAGGGGGGCTGCAGCAGGACCCTCGGAGCAGCGGCTGGAACGGCAGGGCAGGCTCGGCCAGGGTGGCAGACAAGTGGTGGCAGAAACTTTGCAGCAGCAGCATCCACGAGGTGTCCCATCAGGCAGGGGATGTAGGTTAGAGTGCAGCAAAAAAAGCTCGAGGCAGCGGCAGCTGGGCTCCTGCAGAGCAGCTGCCACACGCAGCTGGAGAGATGCACCCTCCGGGCAGGGGGAGAGGGTTGGGGTCCCGGTCTTTTCCCCTGAGGCACCCGAACAGATGGCAATGGTCCTTCCAAGGTGCCAGCAAGGTCCCAGTTCAATGGCTGCTGTCATGAGCTCAGCCCGGGTAGGAGGAAACAGGTCAGGGCTGGGCCCTGGCAGCAGCAGTGAATTCCCTCCCCAAGCAGCAGCTCCACTGTCCTCCTCCAAAGCCAAGAGAGCAAGAGAGCTAGGAGCCATGCCAGCCCCTTTTTCCACAGCCCAGTTCTTGTGGTATCTCTGCCCCTCCAAGAGAAACCGCTCAGTTAAGAGAGTGGCTAACTGCACCCTTCCCACGGAAACTTCCCTTGTCTCTCCCAAGTATTGGTTGTTATGGTTTCTTAGTGACAGATGGGACAAAATTCCATGAGGGAAGGAAACAGAAGGAAAAATCCTAAACCCCAACATCCCCAAAGCAGAGCAGGAAACCCTCCATGTTCTGTTCCACCAAACCTTCTAAAGACAATTGGTAACTTTTGCCAAAGTGAAGAATGAGCTGCTCAGAAGACAAACCTTTTTAAGCCTCTCCACAGCCATCTTCCATGTCTTGTCTGGCCACATCTCTAGGTTTGTCTTGTTCCTTCACCCCTGCATGGTCAGGTGATTAGCCTTCATTCTCTTGGTGGTACTGACAAACTCCAGGGAGATCCAAAGGAAGTACCTAGAGAAAAGAATTTTGTTTTCCTTTAGATTAATGCAAGCCAAAGACAATATGGATTGCAATACTGAATCTTGAACACTGTGTATACCAGCTATAGCTGGAAGTTGCTTAAAGAGGACATGTCACTCAGTGGATTCCAGTCTGGCTTAAAAAAAGCATCTGCCTGAGTTAAAACAAGTCTATCTTAACTCTTAGTGACTATTGTAGTCATAAGTCTCTCAGCTAAAGTTTTCATGACTGCTAAATGTCCAGTGTTTGGAGGAATACAGTGCTTTGATAAAAATGAGAGGAGGCTGGTATTTTATATTAAGTAGGTTGAATGGTCAGTTGAATGGTAGTATGAGATGGTACATAGCTGAGTATGTTTTATTGCTAAAGTTTCTTCTACTGCAGGTTTTTCAGATATTTTGTGCCAGTATTTTAAAAACGAAAGAGCTGTGTCTATCTATCTATCTATATATCTAATTTTTGTTTACTTGTCTCTTCTGTTTGTTAGTCACAAAAAGACTTGAGGCTGCAAGTGTTGAGTGTGGGGCCTTGTTCACATAACTCATGCATCCATTATGTGAATGGATCCTTTGTCACTTTGCGTTTGTTTTTTGTTTGTTGACTTAAATTGAAATTAAAACCAGATGACAAAATTGTGATGAGGCCATGGAGTCTTATTTGGGAAGAAAAAAAATAGCTTTTACAACATTGTCCTTGAATAAAGGAAAAGCAAACAAGAAAGCTTTTGAGCTAGGAAGCTGATGTTCCTGCATTCACTGATGTGGCAAAGGATGCAGAGAAGTGAGTGCTGCTCAGTGGGATGCATCAATCAATGACTGAAAACTGAAATCTGCAGTTATTTATATTTGGATGCTACCTGTGCGTGGCCAAGTCCTGAATACCATGACTCCACCTCCCACCCTTTCCTAAGCCCCGGAAGCCACAACCCAACAGACATGTCCCCTCCCATCCTTCAAAGATAGTGCTGCTCTTTGAAGTGACTGTGCCATTAGTGGTTGGTTGATCTCTTGTTTATTTATTTACTTTAGTCCCAATTGCCAGGACACGAGTTATGCAGCCTAATACTTGTACTTGGCCTAATGCTGTCAACATCTAACAGGGTGGCAAGTGTGCAGAGCGAGCCAGGACAGCAGAACCTCCTTCTGCAGCAGCCCCTGGGGCGGAAGAGAGGCCTACGGCAGGTGAGGACACAGGCAGTAAACAAACCTGCTCTCCTGCTCTGTGATTTGGTTTGGCTTTTCTTGTATGGGACTTGTTTGGACATGATGTGTGGATGTCATGTGTCCCTTCTACCTAATTTTTGCTATACTAGTGCAGTGCCTTGACTTAGCAGGGACCATAGCACCAATCGTAGGTGTGAAGCCAGGCAAATCCCTAATAGAGGGGGTGCCCTTTGTTTTAAATTCCTTAGTCTTGGCCTCTGCAGGCTTTTTTCTTACTACTGTTATTAAATGATGGTCACACAACCTGCACTGCATTACATTCAGTGTTGAAACTGAAAAGGCACAAAGCCCAGAAGTTCATATGAAGGAAATGTGTGAGCCATGGAAACCTTAAAAGTAGAATGAGTGGACACCAGAGGTGCAGACAGTGCTGACGTGTTCTCCTTTCAGAGAAGCAGCTGTGCAGTATGTGAACACACCTCAGCCTAACTCTCTGTTCCAATGTTTAGCTTCGGCGACCGCTGCTGTCTCGTCAGAAAACTCAAACCGAGCCTCGGAGCCGTCACGGAGCTCGACTTTCAACCACCAGACGGAGCATCCAGCCAAAGCCAAAACCCTGCGGTAGGGCAGCATTCCAGAGCCAGCACTCCACACTGGAAAGCAGAAAATGCTCTGGTTTTAGCTTAAAGGAATAGTAGGTTGTTAGTAGCTTATTCTAAAGTGAAGTCCCAGCAGCTTTATACTTTTTCCTACTACATGGATATCCTATCAGAAATCCACCCCCTCAAAACACTTTGATGGTTTCTCCAGAGGTTTTCAAGGTCAAACAGGACATGGACAATGAATTATCTTATTTCCAAGAGCTGTGGAGAATTTAGGAGATGGGTTTCCTCTAGGCAGGATGCCTTATCCAAAACCTTCAGATGTACATGTTTGGAAGATGCTATTGAGAGCAGTAGAAAGCACATGTCCCATCATAAGCTTAGCAGGACAGAGCTTTAAGGACTGTATATGAAAATGAATGAAGACTGTTTCAGTCTGTGCTGTATGTTTCCAGCAGTCAGCACTGCCAAGCTGAGCAGGTGGCTGTATTCTGAACCATCTGAAGTGAGCAGTGAGCTTTGGAGGAAACATCTGGAAGAGCAAAGGTTACTTGTGAATTTGCTGGGATTCTAGGTGCTCAACAGGGGTGTGCTGGAGCAACACCCCTGCTGGAGATGTTTGAAACATAAGTTAACCAAAAATAATTAAGAGCAGGAATGGGAATATCAGTTTTACTGTTAAGTTTTCACTCTAGCTGTCTTTACTCAGTGCTCTTCTGTTATTCCTGGCTAGTGGACTTAGTCTGCAGGAATGAGGGGATATCTGTTGCACCTTCTTTTCTTAGCTTTTCAGCAAAACCACGGGCACTTCTCCTACCTTTTTGCATGCCAGTTTTTCTTTTTTATTTGAGGGCAGAAATGCCTAACTCACATGGGAATTCAACTCAGTGTATTCTTCTGGAACAGAAAGATGTTATGGGTGGTATTTTTCTCACCACACCATGAAAGGATAGGTGTGCTGACTAGACTTCAGGAGGTCCCAGAGTCTTGCTGTGGCTGTAGTGGAAACCCAGGGTAAAAGACTTTTAGATTAGCTGCCGATTAGACAGCTTATATAAGGATGAACCACCAGTCCTGTCTTAGTTGTAAAACCTCCAGGGATTCTCTCTCTTCTTTTCTTGTGTATTTGTTCCCAAATTTTAACCCTGAGTCTTCTGTGCTTCGTATCCTTCAGTGGAGCAGAAGCGGTCGGTGACGTTCACTGAAGCCCAGCCTGAGGCACCCCCAACATGTGCCATGGACCCGCCAGCACAGCAGCTGGGCTGCAGCCACAGCAGCCCCCAGGCCAGCAGCCAGCAGGAGCCCCTCAGCAAACCTGGGCTGACTTCCTCGCCTGCCATCGTGGTGGCTGACCTTCACAGCCAGGTAACGTCACTGCTGGGTCTGTAGCCTGTGTCCCTCCACTGCTCCGTCCCAGGCACGGGGAAGTGCCGGGCGCATTTTAAGCGCTGTGATGAAAGCTGGCAGGAGAGTAAAAACAGCAAACTCTCCTGTGTGGCTGTTCTTCAGGCTGTTTGCTGTCAAGTCCCTGCTTCTGTAAAGCCATTCCCCTCCAGGTCTATGCAACAATTCTTAATTCTTAACAATTCTTAATTTGAAAATACACGTTCTGCATCTTCCTTTTCTGTCTTCCCATCACATACAGTGTCCTTCTGGACCTAATCACCAAGGCAAGCTGTCCTCCACAGATTTTCACAGCTTGCTCCCTGAGAGATGCCCCTTAAGAAAGGAATCCATCAATGCTTCAGCACTGTTTAAGCATCACATTGCAAAAGAAATTGCTTGTCCAACCTTTTTCTGTGTTGGCCCCCACTGATGGTGCAGGGACAATCCCAGTCATCTCTTCAACACATCAGTGACATTGAGATCACATTTACAGGCCCAGATAACCAGTGTCTTTTGAGGTTATGTGCTTTGCCATGCACAAATGAATTATCTCTGTCTTCAGAATCAGAATGAATCACAGAATGATCTGGACTCATTCCACCCCCTGCCATGGGCAGAGACACCTTCCACTAGACCAGGTTGCTCCAAGCCCATCCAGCCTGGTCTTGAACTCTTCCAGGGATGGGGCAGCCACAGCTTCTCTGGGCAACCTGTGCCAGGGCCTCACTATCCTCAGTATAAAGAATTTTTTCCTAATATCTAATGTAAACCTACTCTCAATTTGAAGCTATATGCTAAAAAAGATGAAATGAGGAAGTGTTAGTGACTCAAATCAGATAGCCTTTCTGATCTTTGATGTAAACTTTATTCACCAGCAAAAATATATTGTTAGGTATAATTTTAAGGGATTTATGATCTGCAAGTGCCTGGTTCTTTTTGG
Source organism: Irena cyanogastra (assembly GCA_013397155.1). Classification (NCBI taxonomy): domain Eukaryota; kingdom Metazoa; phylum Chordata; class Aves; order Passeriformes; family Irenidae; genus Irena; species Irena cyanogastra. The sequence continues at coordinate 307,305 of VWZV01017084.1, read as the reverse complement.
TAAAATGTATATCTGAATGAGAAAATACTTTATAGACCTTCCTTTCCTTTTTCCCCCATCTCCCTCCTGCCTTCTCTGAGCCTGACCACCAGCTGTCCTCAACTGCAGAGCGAGGCACTGTCTGCTGAGGAGGAGAAGGAAAAAGAGGAGGGCTTGGAATCTCGGCCAGCAACAGCACAGAGCACCCCACCCACCCAGCTCTCTGACACTGAGGACTACGCTGGCCTGGAGACCACCAGCTTGCTGCAGCATGGGGACACTGTCCTGCACATCAGTGAGGACAGTGGCATGGAGAATCCTCTGCTGGCTACTCACTTCAGCTTCACACACGTGGAGCTCGGGGAGACGGATGTTGATCTAGATGAATCTCATGTTTAACTCTTGGGGAAGTACAGTAGTGGGAGGAGGAAGGAACTGTTTACCTTTCTTAGAGTTCCCTGCTAAATAGAAACTAATTAAAACAAGAGCACTTTATTACCCAAAAGCAGGAAATAGCTATCAGCCAGTTGCTATAGACTGGCAAATTTCTATTTGTGGGATCCCTTTTCAGTTCAGGGCAGGACCACAGGAGCCAAGAATTGGTACAGAATTCTCAGGATAGGGGTGTGTAGGCAGATGTGGTCCATAGAGCCCTGATCTGGCAGCCATGTACTGTGATCAGCAGCCTCACTGGGTAGTGGGCTGTTGGACTGTGTGAGACAGAGAAGTGTCTTCTGAGACTGTGCCCAAGATTTATTTTTGTAGTGTTTTTGAGAGGAGGGCTACGCAGCAGCTGAATCCAAGGCTCTTAGGCCTTGAAAACAGTGAAAACACTGACAGAAAGTACCAATCTAAAGCTTGATTTTCTCAAGCTTGGGACCATTGTTTCTAACATGCAGAGCAACAATAAGCACCATAAAGCAACTAGACTTTTTTTTTTCTTTCGGCCCTGCAGACTTTAGTTGTGTTTACTTTTGTCCGTTAGTTCCATTCCACTCTGTAAAATATTGCCCTTGTGCTACAAAAATATTTGCTCTGTAAAACTACAGTATATACCATAAGCAGGAATGCATGTGCTGTCCACGGACACAGATGGGCAGGGGCTGAGTGGTCTGCAGGTGGTATAAACAGCCCACACTGTCCTGCTTTAATGTACTGAGCTATTCATCTCCAGAGTTTAAAAAAATACTCCAAGAAACTGCATCTGGAAATGCAGGGACCTTCTGGTCCCAAGCAAGTGCTCCCCTGATGCTGTTGGATGTGTGTAGAGGGATTTAAAGTAAATATTTATATATGGTATTTTCATGTTACTAGATATATGTATAAATATATATGTACATTGTAAACAAAAGATGGATATTGCAGGGCAGAAACTTGATGAAAGAATCTATTTTTGGCATGCTGAGATTGTATTTTAAAAGGTTCCATTTCATGTATGCAACATTCATGGCTGCAAGTATTAGACAAATGTATGTAACATTTATAGAAGGTGGAGATCCCTGGGGAGGATCAGCTGAAGTCACAGCTGAGTTAAAGGGTTTTTCTGCAGCATCATGGAATTACACTGAAATGTGAATTTAGCCATTAGCTGCTGACAGGCAAACTGCAAAATAGCTGTGAAACAAACCATGAAATAATCAGCAATGCCCAAAGATACCCTTGGGAATCATACAATGCCTTTTCTGGCTCATGTTAGACTAACTGGAGTTTATAGTCATGTCATTATTGTGCAGAGGAAAATGTTTTGGATCATCCTGAGAGTATCTAAAATGTGCTAATTACCACTGGCTCCTGAGGGCTTGCAGTTTGGACACACACATCATAAACCAGCCTTACTAAGGAAGGAAATTATATCCTTCTAGCCATCTCCAAAGAAAGGACTTGCAGCTCTCCTCCTGGCTCTGCAATAGCTGTTGAAGCACTGCCCTACAGACAGCTGCCTTGCTGCTGTAGTGCAGCACACAGGTTTTCCTGGGGCTAAGGCAATTAACCACACACCCGGCAGCAGGTTTCAGCCTGTGAAGCCCACGGAGCCTTAGGCTGTGCTGCCTGGCGTGTGCCAAATGCTCACATCTGGCAGGAGCTGTGCACACCAGTCTGGGCAGGGAACTCCCTCGCATTAAACCTCTGAAGAGAGCAAAAGCCATTTTCCTCCCGGGTGCTGAGCGTGCTCTGCTACCGCTCCGTTGGTGAGAGAAGGAGAATCTCAGCATGTCTTGGGAACAGCAGGGCTGGAAAAACAACTCTTTTTATAGTGCACCACCTATATCCCCCACGTCTATGGGGCTATATAATGTACAGATGGTGCTCTAATGCAGCTCCAAAGGGTTCTTGGTCTTGTAAGAGAGGTGACAATGTCCCGATGGATGTCCTGGATAGCAAACTGTTTCCTCTGCTGATCAAAGCATGCTGTACTGCTTTTATCTCCTCAGTGCACTGGAGCCAGTGCCAGCTACCTGTAGGATGCTGCTTTAGATTAGCTTCTAGCTCAGAGGTCACTCCAAGATTTGCTAAATTCCAGGTGTTAAGTTTTACTATTAACACTGACGCACAAATAAGAAAAAAACCTACAGCTTCACTTTCAAGTCCCAAGGTAGGCTTGGTCGCTGGCAGTGTGAGGGGGAGGAAAGTTTCAGACATGAGCCGAGTAAATGGCTGGGACACAACATATACAGAATTCATGGTGCACTTTATAGAGTGACCTTTTCTGCAGAAAATGAGGAAGCATCTTCCTTAATGAAAAGTAGAGGCCTTCCCACAGTACTCTACTCTAGAGATGACAAAATAACTGTGATTTACTTCATTTAATTCCATGCGTATAACAAGTTTCCATGTGTATAACCACTGTCACAGGTGAATCCACAGTAGTAAGCCATAGCAAGGACTAAAATGCCTCTTTTTAATGTCTACCGTGCTAGAAATCAATGCAACTTAAAAATGATGTAATCTGTGATTTAGTTTTATCCAGGTGGCTGGGCAGCTGGCTTTGGTTTTGTGGGATGATTGGTGAGAGATGGCAGAGACAGACCAGCCCGTCAGCCTGACTTCCCATGCGTTTTACTGTCATATCAGTTGCATTTAATGCCGTCCTGATGAGTGGCATACAAAGTACTTCAGCTGGTTTGTGCTTTCCTCCAGTATCTCTGTACCAGAACCGGTGTTATTTCTGCTGTGAAGACATACGATGCTGCTTTACATAGTGTTAGACGCCTTAAGCGCATGTCGTGTTCAGCAATGTCCGGCTGTGCCTGTCTTGTCCACGTGTCACTCGGTCCCGTCGCCTTAGCATTTTATGCAAACATTGTCCCGAGGATTAAATACAATGAAACGACGGCAAAGGACAGAGTTGTGTGTTTGAGCCTCTTGCGTAAGGCGGTCGGTCTCCCGCGCTCTGAAGGGTTTCGATACGCGGTCTGTTCCGGATACCGACAGCGCTTGTTAATGTTCACCCATCTGTTCCCAGGCCCGGCGCGGGAGTGCCGCGGCAGGGGGCCGGGCACTGGCTCTGCCCGGGCGTGGGGGTGGAACTGTGCTTGAGGGGACAAAATACACTTGGTTGGGAACTTAAAATCACCCACACAATGGTTTTTACTACTATTATAATTATTATTATTTCCGCGACTTTGGAACTAAGGGTGCGGCCAGGCCTGCGCTGCCGGCGCCGCTTGTGCCGCGTCAGCGCGGCCGTGAGGGCGGAGCAGCGGCCCCAAGATGGCGGGGGCACCGCCCCGGCCCTCCCACCGCCCGGCCGGCCCGCCCTCCGTCCCGGCAGCAGCCGCGGCGGCAGCGATGGCGTCTGGGTGTCGGATCGGTCCCTCCATCCTCAACAGCGACCTGGCGGCGCTGGGCGCCGAGTGCAGCCGCATGCTGGACTGCGGGGCCGACTACCTGCACCTGGATGTAATGGACGGGTAACGCCGGGGACGGGCGGGAGCGGCCGGGCCGGGGGCGCGGGCGGAACGGCCCGCCTCTCCCGGCCGGCACGGGGTAACCTGTGGGCGGGCGCGTCTCTCTCTTCGGCCCCAAGACACTTCGTCCCGAACATCACCTTCGGCCACCCCGTCGTGGAGAGCCTGCGCAAGCGGCTGGGCCAGGAGCCCTTCTTCGGTAAGGGCCGGGGGCTGCGAGGCGCTGCCCCTCCGGCAGCGGGACTCGGCCCCACTGCCCGCTCGCTCTCCTCTTCCAGACATGCACATGATGGTGGCCGCGCCAGAGCAGTGGGTGAAGCCCATGGCAGTCGCTGGTGCGAACCAGTACACCTTCCATCTAGAAGCGACGGACAATCCCGGGGCACTGATAAAGGACATTCGGGAGAATGGGATGAAGGTGAGGGGAGTACACACTGCTCTCTGCTTGGCTAACAGCTGCCTTGCTGGCAGGTTCTCCGTGGTCACCAGTGATAGGACCCAAGGGAACGACCTGCAGCTGTATCAGGGGATGTTTGGGCTGGATATCAGGAAAAAGTTCTTCCCCCAGAGGGTGGTGGGGCACTGGACAGGCTCCACAGGGAATGGTCACAGCCCTAAGGCTGCCAGAGCTCCAGGAGCATTTGGACACGGCTCTGAGTCACAGGGTGAGATTGGTGGGGTGTCTGTGCACGAGTTGGCCTTGATGAGCCTTGTAGGTCCCTTCCAACTTAAGATATTTTGATTCCATGATAGTATGGAAAACTCATTGTTGCCACTTCAGATGGTCTAGGATTGGCACATGCAGCCCTAACACACTGTGCATGAAGTCAGCCTTCAATTTTAGTGAATCTGGAATTTTTAAATAAAGGAGCCTGTTCTTCCTGCCAGTACACAGTCGTGTAATTACTTCCTAGGAGTCTGTACTGAGCCCAGGCCAGTCTTGCCCTAAGGTGCACTTGGATTTGGCTTCCTTTCCTGCAGGTTGGCTTGGCCATCAAGCCTGGCACTACAGTTGAACAGCTGGCACCTTGGGCCAATCAGATAGACATGGCCTTGGTGATGACGGTAGAACCTGGGTTCGGAGGACAGAAATTCATGGAAGACATGATGCCAAAGGTAAGCTATGTTTTTCTTTCATTATTTATTGAGCTAAAAGCTAATTAGCAGTAGGGAGTATAGTGGTGAAGGAGATCAACCTTGTCCAGATGTATAAGAAGCTGTAGGGTGGCTGCTGAGTGCCCACCTTTTTATCTGGTTCCTCAGGTTCAGTGGCTCAGGACACAGTTTCCTTCCTTGGATATAGAAGTGGATGGAGGAGTGGGGCCTGACACCATCCATAAGTGTGCAGAGGTAAGAAGTTGCAGCAGAGCAGCATTCTCAGTCACTGTGCGGAGAGACTTATCAACTCCCAGAAAATAAAACTTAGGAGAAATTTTTAGTTTTCGGAGGGAACTGTAAAACACATTTAATATCAAAATATCTTAGAGGTCTAATTTTCTGCCTTTTTTTTAATAGTGGCTATTGAAGCCTCCCCTAAGCTAAGGAAGTTTCTGTTATGTTGACATAAATAGGAGCAATATGATTGAGAAATTACGTATTTGGGGAAGAGCTGTGTTTTCTGAACTTGATTTCGGGTTGCAGTTAGAGGTGTGTCACCTGTGTCCCACTTGCTTGCACACCAGCCCAGAATTCACAGCTCCAGTGTTTTCCAGGCGAGCTGTAGGCAGTGGCTGTGTCCACGTGACTGAGCAGGTGTTGCTGTCTCCCAGGCAGGTGCCAATATGATTGTGTCTGGCAGCGCTATCATGAAGAGCGCAGACCCGAGGTCTGTGATCAACCTCCTCAGGAATGTGTGTTCAGAAGCAGCCCAGAAGCGCAGTCTGGATCGATGAGACCTGCCCAAGCTGTGTTCCAGAAGGCTCTGGGCATGCAGGAGAACCCTTTTCTCATGCAGAAGCGAGGGCTAGATGAACACCAACTACAGAAACTTCTTGCTGCTGAACAGAGGAATCATTCCTTCACTGCAACAAAGCAAGCAGCAGTGGGAAACATTCTGGCTGTCTTTCAGGGTTGGAAATGCAAATGGTTTGAACCTGTCTTTCAATTTTGTGGAGGCTGATTTTGTGGCACAACTTCTAATGCTGACTGGATTGAACTACAGTCAGTTTGTTTCTTGCTAGAAGAGTGTAGCATCACCACAAGAATCTCTCTTGTGAAAGACTCTCAATCAAACTGCCTTCTGCTGTCTGTATTTTGTCATTTGTGCATTCCTACAAAACTTTTCCACTACTGCATTAAACACCCCTTCCTTGGTGTGTTAAGTTCTTGAAACTGACTGTCATAAATAAGTGGGTTTAGGAGTAAGTTTACGGAAAAGGCAGCTTAAGAGGGCTAAAAAAAAATCCCAGTGATAGTAGCAATGTTCTTGTCCTTTGCCTCTATTGCATTGGAAGTACTTGGCCTATAGAAACCCAGCATCACATAAGTCAGTGCAGCATCTTTACCAGATCACGAAGTGGGCAATATCTTCTCACCTTTCAAAGTCTGTTAAGACAGCTGTGTCTGAAATTCCTGGAAATGATGGAATTCTGCAGAAGAATGTTGCTTTAATGCTCTTCAGATAAGTAAAAGCTTTATCTTGCTTCACAATCTCCTTGGTTTGTACATATTCTGAGTAAATGATTAAGATGGTAACCTACAGAAAGGGTAGCTGCTGAAGAGCTATGTAGATTGAAATGTCTAGAGATGGGTCTGTAAAACAGCTTGTGGAACCAAATAGTTATCAGTCCTTCCATTTGCTGTGTCCACAGGTGAGTTACAGTGCACTAGAGGAAGACTGAGCAGGCCATTTTTAGGTACACCTGTCTGCCATGGCTCTAATTAGTATTATTGGCCCTTAAATATTTCATGGTATTCTGTGTGGTATTTTTCCCTCTAAGCTGCAATTACAGAAGGGTTGCAGAGAGTCTGCTGCCTTGGGGGACCAGGCCAGGAGGCTCAGCAGCTGCAGTTTCCACAGGGCCAGAGTCAGGGCTGTTCTCTTTGCAGCAATGCTGGGCAGGTGCCACCTGGCAGCTGCTGAGGCAGTGCCAGGGCTGGTGCAGCCACCAAGGGGCACTGCCCTTGGTGAGCAGCAGGAGCTAGGGCTACTTCAGACACTCCAGACTAGTATCTCAAACAGCTGAACTGGCACGTTGTTTCTGAGTGGTTAATTGTGGGTTAGGTGAACAAACATTGCTTCCTGTTTCTACTTGCAATCCCATCGGAACTAGCACAAGAAAAATGGAGTTTTCTGGACCTATTGTACTGAGAGATACTTCAGAAGAGATTTGCCAAAAGCTAGCTTGGCCACTAAAGGCTATAGTCCCAAGGGCTGTTGGGTGTGTGTTAGAGTAGCTTATCCATGCTTCTGGAAAGAACCAGTGTAGAGTTTAGTGTATGCATGGACAAACAGTCATGGCTCTGGTAGCTAAAATGCAGGCTGGACAGCCAGCAGCTGAAATGAAAATGCTAGTTCAGAATGTGGAGTCTGGCTTTTCATGCTGTTGAAAGCAGAAGGACAACAGCTGTAGTATACTAACTTCCTGCAGTTGAGTGTAAGCTGGATTGAAAGGGCAATCAGACTATTTCTGCTTTTTTTCCTAATTAATTTGAGGGTGACAGCCAAGTTGTGCTAGTTATTGATGGTACTAGGCTTTGTGGAACCTTATGGTATGTTCTCTATTCATAGGTTGTAGCCATTTTGTAATTGTTTTAAGGATGGTAAGTTTGCACTTGCATTGACTCTCAGGTTAGGAGTCTTGTGGGAGAGATGTTAACACAGAGTAAAATTACTTAATTGCTCCTTTCTGAATCCCACTCAGGTGGGTTTAGGCAGGTGACTCCTGCTGCAACAGCTTTTACACATCTAAGGTTAAATCTGTTAGTGACCAAGTCCATGAAATCACAGTAATGAATGATTCTTGTTCTTTAATGCTTAAGACTGTTTCAGTTTCTTACCTGTGTCCATTTACCAAAGTGATCACTTTGGGGCCTGTTTAGGCCTGTCTTCCTGTACTCAGTAACGAGCCCTGAGTCCCAGGACTGGAACTGGGTGCTGACATGAAAACCCAGAGGGGTGCTTGCATGGTCTGCCCAGGGCTGAAGAAACCCCAGGCCCATGAGATGCTGCAATCCTCTGATAAGGTTTCAGCAACAAGGGAGAGCACTGCCTGTTGTATTGAGGCATGTGGTCTAGAGTGGTCCAGAGTGATCTGACAGCACAGGTCTGTCTGAACGGCAAAACAGGATGAAAACAACTTGGACAGAGCCAGGTCATGCTGGGCTTGCACATGTGCTACACAGGGTGGTACAGCCCACAGCCCTGAGCAAGATAAAACACTGCAGGAGACACACACAAAGCTTAGTTTTAATAGGGTTTAAAAATTCTTATTTGTACTTACATGCCATTAAGATCCTGGATGCAGAGATGAAGCATTTTAAACCCTCATAGCAGCAGGAAGCAGAACATAAATGGTGTTAAAAAAAAAGCCTCAATTGAACATGGTAAATAAAGCACATGGAAAATGGCTTTGTGCAGCTGCAGACACCTACTTTCATGTGTGGGGTGGGCTTGCTGCATTATGTTTTAAGTTGGTTTTTCACAGTCACTCTTTGTAATACCTTCAGCCACAGCAAGAGGAGCAGTACTAACAGCTGTTTTCACAGTTTAACAGCCAAAGAGAGTTTGGGTTTTGTCCGGGTTTTATTTTCTGTTTAAAACTTTGAAAAGGAGCAAAACCAAGCAGGGGATTCTGCATATTTTATGGCTTCAAGGATGAGCCTGGCCCTGAGCCCGCTCTCACAACGTACAGCTTCCTCACGACACCAGCTTCATGCAAAACTGAACTACCTGGAGGTGGATCCCAGCTGTGCCAGGCCATGGGCTGCAGGCAGTAACCCTGCCTACCAGCTGCAGCTGCTTGTAGTAAAGGAACAAATTAAAGGAGAGGGCTGGTACTGGGACTAAGTTCAGTTCAGCAAGTTTTTTAACCCTGTCCCAGCACTGAAAGGGGGCTGCTGAAACATCAGGAGCCTTCCTGTCTGGAGCCAAGACACAGTGAGACAGAGAAGGCAGGGCACAGGTCTACAGAGGTCTACAGCTTCTTGAGAACCATCTCACTTGCCCTGCACACTCAGCTGGAGGGATGCTGGAGGCAGGCAGGTGATGGGGAGATGCAGCCTGTTCCTGCCACACACACACACCCCACACACATCCTGCTCAACTGATGGCACAGCCCTGTGCACCACCCCTGCATGGAACAGCCCTGTACTGGCACTGTGGGAGGAGGAACAGCTCTGGCACTGATCTCCAGCAGCCAGGTTGCTGTCACAGCCTGGCCAGCTGAGAGGCAACTGTTGAAGAAAAGATTTCTGCTGTGAGTGGACTGGGGTAATGACCAAATTAGACATTTTGCTTCTGTCTCGTGCCTGCTCTGCCTTTCTCGAAGTGCCCTTTTTATTGCTGTCTCACGAAGCAATAGCAAGTTCCCACAAGGGCTGGCAGGAATATACAAGAGGGGACACAGCTGATGTGGTTCCTTGCTCAGACCACTACCTGCCTCTGCAGCCCCTGCAGTGGACAAGGTACCCAGCAGCTGCTTTAGCCCACACCAGGGGTGCCCCTGCAGCCATAGGATGGTTTGGCACTGCAGCTGAGACCTGAACTGCAGTGCAGGGATGCTCTGCAGGTCCCCAGGCTAACCAAACAGGGATAACCCAGCTCCTCTCACACAGCTTTGGCCTCCTTTTTAACACCCTTCTGTTTCCACCTGCCAGGAAAGAAAAACCCTCCTGTAACAGATTGGATTGAATTTCCACTTCCTGGCAGCACTTTGAGGACATGGAAGGCAGCTGGCCTGGCTGGCTGGTTTACTTGGTCTGTCCCCTGTCTTAAAGTGTAAGAATTCCTCCCTCTGCCCCAGGGATCCGACAACACAGGAAACCCATACCTTACAACAAAGCTGGATGAGAACTGGTCAGATCAGGCTTCCTAAGGAGCAGATAGGGGTATGGAAAAGACCTGCAAAACATCTGAGACACTGACCTGTCAGAAGGTTTCTCCTGGAAGCAGATGCACATGCAGGGCAAGAGAGAGGACAACATACACCTCTGTACTGAGACACTGAGGGGGCCCTTGGCCTCGCAGCATCAGTACCACAGCAAAGTTGCTCTGGGTTTGCAGGCCAAGCAGAGCTCTATGCCAAGAGGAAGTATTGCTGCTACTTCTTCACCTCTAAAAAGCCATCAAATTCAGACTATATACAACATATATAGAAATAACTTTTAATTAAAAAAACAACCTTGCATCAAAGATTATTGTATCAGACATTGAGGCAAGATTCAAGTTTAAGACAAACCAGTGTTAAAAAAGTGTTTAAAAAATAATCAGAATGTGCAATAAACTACGATGTAGCAATAGGTTGTAGTGTTGAAACTTTACTGAACTGTTTTCATATGCCCAGTGTGTATTTCCTGTCATTTTGACCAAAAAAATAAATTGACACTAAAACTGGGTGATCTGTCCAGTGCCATTCCAGATATTACACGTGGAAGAAAACTGCACGAAAAACAGAGACTCTTATTAAATTGCCTTCAACTGTCCTACACAGAAAAACTGCCTGTTGATGGATTATACCTACATTCAATGTTTAATCTTTGTTAATACCTCTTGGGATTGCAGATACATTCCAAGCTATGCTATTCAGATGCAAGTTTAAACAACTTGCCTTTGTTTTCTCACTGTGCATGCATTGGGAAATGAAAAATCTATCCAGAATCACAATGGAAAGCTTTGGGGCTTTTTTTTATTGCTCTTCAAGACATCAATCATCTTTTCCTTTCCAGCTAGTCACCAAATGTTGGCATACTTATGAGACTCTTACAAGGCACTGTACAGAAATTGGAACAATACTTTAACATATTAAAGTATTATGAGCCTCATTAGCTACTGAAGGACTAAGGAAGTAAGATGATCCAAACCACAGCATTCCATGGGCTGTGTCACTGATTTGGCTTGACCCCTCTTTCCTCCTGTCTCTCCCTCCCCACAGGCCCAAAGCAGAGACCCTGCTTTCCGGGTGTCAGATACGTTGACTGTGGCAATGCAGTGGCTACTTCTGCCTTATTGCTTGAGAAATTCAACACAAAACATGCCCTGGCACTACTGACAGCATGACTTAAGCTAGATGCAAGGCTTCCAGATCCCCTGGTTTGAACTGCTGGTTCTCACCTACCCTTACCTTACACATGCAGTTAAAGGCAGGTTTTTGCCCTATGGTCACGTCACACAGGAGAATAATCTGAGGCTAATGCTTATCCCCACTATTTTCAAGTAGTTTTTCTGTGTTCAGTTGAAGTTGTTGGCTAAGGTAGACAGCATCTCCTGCTGCACCAGAGTCCACTAGAACCAGATATGCATTTGAAAACAAACAAACAGAAAAGGATGATTATTGACAAATGTGGCAATATGACAACAGAAAGTGAATGGTGCCAGCAATTTATGTGCGCCCACTCCCGACATTGGGAATATTAGACTTCCAGCTTGAAATAATTACTTTCTCTTGGGGTTCAGGAAGAAGAAAAGTGTTGTCTTTGGGATTTATCCTGCCTGTTATAAAGCAAGAAAGAAAATATATTATACGCAGCTAACATAAAGGTTTTGAATTGTGCTGTCATATGCTGTGTGAACGAGAGATTTTACCTTACACTTCTCTCCACCTTAATTGGCTTTCTTAATGAACCACATTATTCCCTGTCACCTTTGTTTCCTTGTACTGTTGCTTCCCAGGCAAATGCTTTTGCAGTCTTCTGACTCTTGGGTAGATTGTTTTCTTGGTGGATAGCCATTGTCTGGCAAAGCAGTGGGTGTGCCTGGAGTGCAGGAAGAGTTGCTGGGGAAAGTTGCACTTGACATTTCAGTCTGATTTGTTACTTGATCTTGGCACAGTAAAGCTTCTACTTCTTCATCTTTTAGTGGAAAAACTCGAAGTTCCCACAGCCCAGACTGAAAGGAAGCAGAAGAGTAGGAATGAGGGTAGAAAAAGAGTAGAGGATAAAAAGGGATTTCAGTTGAGTCTGAACTGATTAACTGTGTGCAGAACCACGTGCTATCAAGTAACAAACGAGTGTCTTTCTTTACAGTGTTTGTAGGGCTCTTCAGATAAATACAACACTGCCAGGCACCAAGATGTAAGCTGGCTGCATAAGGTTTTGAAGTAATAATAGACCTACCCTTGAACAGGCAAGGCAACTCTCTTCCATGGTGCCAGACCACCAGGATGCCTGACCTCCTAATGACAAAGCCTGTCTGCAACCTTGACCAACACCCCTGAAAAAAAACCCAGCCTGAACCCAGTCCTTCCATATTTGCCTCAAAAACATGTACTGAGGAATGAAACGTTTACTTGTTGACAGATCTGGGGTTAATTTACAAAGCACAGCAATGCAGTTCTAAACAAAAGTACTGCATTCAGTGCACATTAACTAGGCTGACAGCCTGAGATTCTGATTAGTGAGACAGGAGATCATCTTCAGGTTTCTTTGTTGTCACTGAAGAACTGACCAGACCTGGAAGCTATTGGAAGCACCCACCTTCTCTTCCTGGCTCTCCCTGCAGAGTGGTGCCATCCCTGAACAGACAGAGCTGTGGGCTTCTGAAGCTGTGTCAGGAGCAGGATCAGCAGAACAGTGGTCTTTCTGCACCAAGTCCTGGCTGTGTCGACCATCAGCATTTTTGCTGTAAGATCTAGTGCAGAATTAGAAATGAGTTTTAAGAGCTACTCCCTGACCTTTCACATTACCATGAGCAGTTCACATTTTCTTTTCAAAGTGTTCAGTTTCTCCATACATGCTACCTCCATTCTGCTTGCTTAAACCAAAAGAGCAGAGAAAAACTGGCATGGTTCTTGACCTTGTTGGCTGGAGCCAAAGCAAAGCACTGTGTGGAGGAACTAAGTGGATAAAATGGGTAGGACAGGCACACTGGCTGCAGACAGCTAGTGACTGGTGCCACTCCTGCATCTTGCTCCACATGCTCACCAGAACTGTGATTTTGGACCAAAGAAATCAGTGAGCCACAGGCTGCTCCACTCAGGAGAGCAGCCTCACCCACAGGAGCCCGTGGGGTGCAAACTGCACTGCCAGCACTGTGCCATGTGCAGCTCGAGAGACAAGTCCTTGGGCTCCCCCTTACCCCTTCTGCTCTGGACTCAAGTGCAAAGCAATAAAAAACGTAGTAAGAATAAGAATTTTGACCTCAATCATAACAGTAATTTAAACTAGATATAAAATAGTGGCATGCATCTGAAATGCCTGACCTTGCTCATGTCAATGAGCAGTTTACTTCTGAATTCAAGCAGCACTAAGATCTTACCGAGGAGTTCAGTTTCAAAATTAAGGTACATACAGAACTTTTTATTTTTCAGTACACTTTCTGAAGTCGGGAGGTTTTATGTTCAAAACTGCTTAAAATAATGTTCCTCAATATGGCTTAGCTCTATTTTTATCCTGCATTAAAAAAAGCTATCTTTGACTATTTATTCCTAGTGTCATGGTTCACTTTCAGACAAGAGTAGACACAAGCATATGATAAATAGCAGAAAAAGTTATTCCAACATTTATAGGCTGCTTTTTGCCCTGGCAGATTGTGAAGTGATTTATGGGAATCATTTTCTCAGGGCCAAACTGCAGACGCAGCTTTACATTTGTTCTGTTATACACTACTTTTTGTAAGACTTAGTGGTTATATTTAAATCTGATGAGTTCTGCACCAGATGGCAAGCCTGTGAGAATGAACCATTCACACAATGACTTTCTAAGTGTAAGGCCCCTGGCACAGCCCAGGACCCTTCAGTAACACATCTCTGAACATCGTGGGGTTTCATCTGAGTCAGGTGAGGGAAGAAGGACTTAGAATACACTGGGTGGCTAAAATCATAGTAACTGGGAGTGGGACAGTCTAGCAGAGCTCTGTGTTCAGTGAGGGAGGAAGGTATTTGTTTAGTAATGCCATGTCACTAACATGCCTCATTTCTGTAAGTATGCATGGCTCAGCACTGCTTTCCCTTACCAGCCACAAAGTTAAACATACCTGGTACTGTCCCTGACGAGTTAGTTAATGAATGGTGCCCTCATTTTCAAATGTCACCACTGTGACAGCATTTCTGCCACTCCTGTACCACAGCCCACACCAGGTTCAATAGGAAGGCTCTCATCAAAGCCAATACACCTGCCTGCTGTTCCTCCTGGGCCAGCGGCTCTGCTCCCACAGCGACCACCTGGCGCGCTCTCTTTCTTCATACTTGGTGTGGCGCAGGGAAAACGCTTTGTCTGACAGGTCTTCTACCTGCAATGAGACACAGCGAGAGCTGTCATTGTCAACAGCACTGAAAACAACACCAGCCAGTATTACATAGAATTCTGCAAAGGTCTATTCAACAAACCAGGAGGGGCAACACAATGCATGCTTTCACTACAAAGGCACATTTATATGCATTCGGTTTACGAGAGCTCTGGTGTATGGGATGCTGTCATTTTAGCTTTATTTCTTTACATGTCTGTGGTTGATCTGAATGGATATAGAAGTTATACCCCCTCCATGTAACTAACACATTTTTCTCTGTGGTGAGAGGCAGAAAATTTAGAGGACAAGTATTCATTTGCAAATCAAGGCAGTGTTAAAAGTATGTAATAAAGACAAGCAAAAATTCCAACAGTTTCCAGAGATTGCTTTAGGAAGAGGCTGGGAGGCAGCAGCATTTGCCAGATGCTCTTTTAAACACTGAGAAATAGGTTTGAGATCACCAAGGACTTTGATAACTCCACGGAGAGGAACTCGGTGAACCTGAGGTGCCACATTCCTGCTGTGAAACCAAGCAGAAAACAGCTTCTGCTTTGAAGATACTATTTCTTACCAGTGGTTTGCATGATCCCAAGTACAGCTTAAACCAGCCCTAATGCAAGTACTTTACCTGCTCCTAGTAAAACAAGAGCCAGCTTTTTAGGTAAAAGACTGCACCCCAACTTGCACTGTGAAAGTATCATCTGTGTTTCTCCGATGGCAACACACCAGGAAGTTTGTTCCTAAGCCAGGGCTGGCTGCAGAGCACTTTGCTGCTCCTCCCCCTCACTCCCCTGATGGCAGGGGGAGTTCTTGGCTGGATCCCTCCAGTACAGTTCACAGTTGTTTCAAAGTGCTCCAAACCATTCAAAGTTCACCTAAAAAGCTGAGGTTGGCAGGAGCATTTGAGTGCTGCAGCCATGGATTTTATGCCAGCTAGTCCCAACTCAAAAGCTGAGAAATTCTTGGAAAGAACAATTCCTGGTCATAGGAGCTGTGAAGCTGCACTGCCAGATCAGTCCTAGACAAGAATTTTACTAATAAGTGGAAGTGGGGGGGGGGTGTTAATGAAAAATAAACTGGTTTTTTTTTTCTTTTTCTAAAGCAAACTCCTCAGTGGTGTTGTACAAGTAACACCATTTATCTTCCAACTGAGTGTACAAAATAGAGAACCAAATGCACGGTCCTCAGTGCAGTGCCAAGTAGTGCCATAGAGACACTGGCAGTGCTCCACTTCATCATGTTTCTGTGGAAGCCATCCCCATATCAAATCTCTCAGCACCCAGGTGGTTCACAGCCATTAGGGGTACAATGGCAAAGTGTCACAAGCAATCAGTGTGATCCCAAAGGTTTCATTTTGATTGGAATCAGCCACAGGACCCATTTGTAGAACTGTGGCTGCCCAGGTCCTCCTCAGCCCAGCACTCGACAGGAACCCTCAGACAAACAGGCTGCTTAGTTTGCTCATCTCATCGCTCCTTGCTGAAGGCTCCTTCATTGCTTTTATTTATTTATGTTAAACACAAACCACTTTGTTAGTTGCTGGTTTCCTTCCATGGAAGTGAACTTAATGGGCTTCCTCCTCTCTCTGAAATTCACCAGCTCTGTCACTTGGAGAGCATCCAAACACGGCTACATCTCAGTTCACATTCTGTCTTTCCAAGGTCAATGATGTATAGCATGAAAGTGAGAATTTTATGAACTACAAAAGTGTTATTCCCTTGGGGGAAATTCAGGGTGTTTCTGTGCTCAGATTTCCTTTGAAGTGGGAACAAAAGATAATTTAGAAAGAAAAACTTTGGACTTTGAAAATACTTTTCTTAGCAAACTGCCAAAACTTTTCATGCTGGGAAGAGATTTCATTTTTAACAAGTTTCCATTCAAAAATCAAAGTCCAGATTCCTCTCCAAGTGAAGTTTTGAAAAATACAGAAATAAGCCTTGTTTGTTTTCCATAGCTGGTGATAGCATATTTAACAACTTGCTTATTTAAAGAGAGTTCTACCCTATTCTTTTGAACAACATATTTTCTTATTTAAAAATTATTATCTGTTCTATGGATAAAAATTTCATGACATCAGAATAGAAGGCCTATAGTTGGTTCACTACAGCCTCTGCCACTCCCCAGCATTTCCTCTAACAACTTGAGATTAATTTGAAGTTCTGTAACAGGAGAAATTTGGTGATTTTTCCTCACTAAGGTTAGTGTGAAAAAGGACAAAAGAAGTGTCATTCCTCAGTGGATGGATCTGGCAGTGATGTTGAGAGAAAAGGCTATGGGGAAGGCCTGTTTGTGAGGCATGTCTAATGATTTCACTCAAAGAAAATGAAGCTTTGGATTCTCCCCATGACACCACAACACACTGTGCATTAATGCTGAATAGCACCAGGAATATTTCTGAAAGGTTCTCAAAACAACAAAATCTGTGTTTCACACTCTGGCTCCACAGGAAACTCTGAGTCATGGGCCATGAAAACACTTATGCAAAACTAATTGCACAAGGAATTACTCCAAAGAATTTGTCATTACTAAAACAACTACGAAATAAACTTGAACATTATATCTGAGCCTTTCCAGAAGCTTTAACCTGGACAAAACAAATTAAAATCAAAACAAAACAGGAAAACCTGTGCCACACCCTCCCATGCCTTAAAGCAATAAGACTGCAAATTCATACATGCAAACCAGGAAACTCAAATGTTCTATTTCCAGAAAGTATTTTTAGAGCAAGTAACAGAGAAGACATAGATAGCAGATTAACTTTTGCATTGCCAATTTTGTTCTTATAAGGCAAAATTTCCAGAAACAAAAATGCACCCATAAAAGGTAAGTGTTTTGTTCTCCAAGGCACAATGAATAGGCCTAATTCCCAGAAAGTGCTCAGTTCCCATCCTTGGAAGTGTGGCTCACGTGGGGCATGACAAATTGGGGACCCCACATTTATTTCTAACAGTAAATGTTGGATGCAGGTCTATTGCATGGATATGGGTTGTTGCATGGATACCTCTAAATGAAGAAGACAAGAGAAGAAGACAAAGATTGAGATGACAAAGACAACAAAGATGAAGAAGAAAAAAGTTATCCAGTGGCAGCAATCCCTGATTACTGCTTGACACAAGGACAACTCAGAAGTTTTAAATTTAGCTATGCAGAAGACAGTGAAGTAAAGAAACTATTATGTAGTACCACAAAAAAATTTTTAAAATTATATCATTTCCAAGACCACCACAGACTTCTATGCAGTGAAATAGAGAAAAAGAGCATTTTACATAAAAACAGAAAGTGTATTTTGCCTTCCCTTGTGTTACATGAATGACTTACTGAAGCTTGCCTTGACTTTAGCACATGGAACAATTTCAAGAGTGTCAGAGCATGAGTGCAAGCAATGGTGCTGTTTCCTCATGTCTTTTTACAAGCTTACTTAGTAGCAAATGTAACTCAGCTCTAAACTAGAGGAAGTTGAAGAATTATGATCAATCGCCTTATCTCAGTACTCTGAAAAACATCCAAACAAATTAACACGATCCCAAAAGAAAGGGGGAAATTGGCAAAGGATGATTTACACAAACAAGATCATTAGCATTTTTCTCTGCCCGACATCTCTCCCCCTCATTCTACCCAGCAGCTGACAGACGATACAGAAGCAGTGGGCCACAGTGGGAGGCAAAGCTGCTGCACTGCTAACTCAAGTTATTTCCTGGCCAGAGGATGAATCATACAGGACTGAGAGTCATGCCAACCACAAATGTACTGGGTGGGCTACTAATTCAGACATTAGCCCATGAGCTTCAGAGAGAGACCTTGAGGTCCCTTCAGCAAAATACACTAAAAGCACAAGTCAAGTCATCTCCATGGGATCTGAAATCTAAACAAGAAATCCACTGATTCCATGCAAGCTCCTTGAAGACCTGAATGCAAATCACTGTTGAAATTCTTCACTCCCCCCCAGACACCAGGATGAAGACAGCAATGAACAGTAGATGCTCAAGGGACAGTGTGCCCTTGCTGCCTTTATTAGTTATTCTCCAAAGGGTTTAATTAAATATCCTTGCAGGAGAGTTCTCCTGTGTGTGGAATTTGACCTTCTCAGTACAAAGGAAGGACAGGCATGTTTCCTGCTGGCTGGGAGGGTACTAACCCAGAAGTCAGTGGGTGGAAGTGACATAAATTTGACCACAGATTTCACAGGAATTTCTCAATTGCACTGGAAAAGGCAGGCACAGAGTAAGCTTTTCTCTTCCTTCTAACCCATGAGTATGGTGCCAGGTAAGTGCAACTGCACCAGGTAAGGAGTTGAGACCATGATGTTCTCCTAAAGGAAAGGTTATGGAGCAGGTAGCTACGGACCTATAAACCTGAGGAAGTTTGTGCCTTTGTGGAGAGTGTATTTTCTACCCCAGGGGAGTGACATAATGATTTATTTACTGAGTTTAATGTAACCTTCTGTATTGCTACCTAAATGCCATCTTTTTCTACTGCTATAGCAACTAAACCTCTGCTGTAGAGATTTTCTCAAACAGCAGCTCAAGAACAGATAGTGTGGATAAAGGCAGGAATACAAGTCCTACAGTTACAATTGGTTATAGTGGCAGAGACTGGAGGGAGATTAAAGATGTCCAAAGGAGAGCAAAACTGACAGGTTTCTGGAAAAGAAGCCACAAAAAGATTGGAAGGACAGAAAATCAGCCTAGAGACCAGACTTGCTGGTACATTCACCCTGAGGTTAGGAAATGCCTCAAACCCCTGATTAGGGGAGAAAAGGACCCCCAGCAGCAAAGTCCATGGACATTCCCTGAAGAAAAAAGGTAGATTCTTATGCCTGGAGGGAGCAAAAACTAGCCCATGATTTGCAAACTCTGCTCAAAAGGCAGGCAGGAAATGCTGAAGGTTATGTTGTTCCTGACAATGCAGAAAAGTTTGTTCCCAACAGGATGGTTGCAGGAAAACAAATACTGAAAAGAAAACTGAGGAAACTTGCTGGACCCACAGGCAAGATGCCTGTGAAGAGCAACATGCCATGGGAACTGGCCATGGAAGGAGAGGAGGAGGGGGAGGGACTGCCCTGGTGGCCCCAGGAGACAGTCCCACTGGGAGAGGCAGCTTACAGTGCTCAGGAGCAGGGTGGCAGAGCCTGATCCAAGGGACCCTTCAGGAGCCCTGACTGTGCAGCAGCAAGGGGCAGAAGAACCAGACAAACAATAAACAAGGAATATTAATGGTATACTTCCATTTCTATCTTCAACTGTAGAGGTAAGAAACATTTTCACAATCTGATACTTAATACTTTATTTTTGAAACCTGAAACTTACTGGGATTTGTATGAAGTCAGTGTTTTCAGAAAGTATGTACCAATTACCCCAATTATATATTGTATCTACTTTAAATAAACGCAGTGGTTTAACTAAAATACAGCTTACCTCTTCTTCATCTGTTTGAGATTTTTCTAAAGGCTGAAGTTCAACAACTCTCCAGCTAGAAATAAGACAAGGAAAATCAAATGAAGTTTAAGGTGCTGATAACAGATGCCTGAAATTTATATTTTCCTTTCCCAACAAGGTATCTAACCTTTCTTCTTCCTAACACAGTCTTTAAGATATCCAATAGAGCTTTAATAATATTTTTCAACTTAAAAGACAATAAAAAAGCAAATACATATTATGGATTTAAAGTATAGAACAAGTATATTTAGCACTTCAGGCAATGTGCTACTGAGACACTGAAGTAAGCAGAGGAGACCAATTACCCTGTTTTTGAAATCTGAAGATGTTCTCTTTCTAAAACAAAGGAGAAAAAGCTCTCTAGAATCATGGATTGTAGGCCTACCCCGTATGGAAAGAAATAAGATTATTCTACTGTATCAGAATGGCTAAATTAAAAAAAAAAAAGCTAAATCCATTTCTGTTAATTCACAGAAAATAGTTTACTACTTTCTTATGAATACACAAAAAAGACAGCAATCTCCAAAAAAACCCATTCAGCCTTGTCAGCCTTATGGTATAATAAAGGCCGTAACTACAATCAAGATTATAGAAATCCATTTCTATTTTTAGGCAGTTTGTGCATCTGCCACATCCCTGTGTGTATCAGACTATTTCTCCTGTGCTATCAGCTGTCCAGTCTTCCCACCACTTCTGTCGCATGAACTGAAATGCACAGATAAAAACCCAAGTGCATGGAAAGATCATCTTTAATATTGTAACATTTTCTAACTCCATGTAAATGATATTCTTAGTTCATGTTCTCATGCTCATCTTCATGTCTTTGCAATTAAAGAGGTTGTGAACAAACCTTGGAGTAAGGATTTCTTTGTACTGTAGTTTCTCCAACTTTGATGGTGCCACCAGTGACATGGGAATAACAATGTTGTCTATATCATAGGAGCTCTCACTTCTCAACCTCCTCCTGGAGTTATGCTGAATAACGAAATCAACACAAGAGGACGTCAGCTCAAATCATAGGAAATACATGTTAGCAGAAAAACATTAGAACTTCACAAGGAAAAAGCCTGAACTTTAATGGAAACAGACTATACTAAAGTGCACATTTATATGTTTTTTGATGATGATTCACTGAAGGAATAAAGCAGTGTGTGTTGTCTAAACTTTGTGGGACGCACATTTAAACTCAACTCTGCATTAAAACATGACAACTCACAGAGAACCAGTATATCACTAGGCTTAGCAAAATCATGGGACCTAAATCTGAGTATCATTGTGAATTTTCCACTAATTTCAGTAAAATAGTGTGTTTCTGTACACTGAGCCAGAGTTCTGCTGCTCCTCAGCAAATTATATACCAGGGACTTTGCCTGTATTTCTGCACAAAGGGTTTTAAATAGGGAAGCTGAGAGTTAACAAATTTGTGACTCTATTTGCACCATGAGGCCATTTTATAAATCTGCACCAAGAAAAAAGGGCTGTAAGTACCCTAGTGTAAAACTGGGAACATAAATCATGGCATATTTAATGAAATCTGGGCGGGGGGG